>WYDF02266250.1:0-18606 GCA_009867245.2 Adranes taylori
TATACGCAGTATACGGCGATACAAGTACATCTCGAAGGCGTCAATGCGGCTCTCCATTGATTGGCAGAATGTCCAGCCCTCGGAGCCATAGAGTAGCACACTGGGAAGATATAACAGCGCAATATACGTATGCGGAGCTGTAGGTTTAGGCCTCTACTGGAGAAGAGGTTCTTCATGGAGATGAATGTTCTTCTGGTTCTATCATTGATCTGATTTCCGTTTTGGAGTCACTGTTCACGTTGACGAGGGCTCCAAGATATTTAACGGACGGCACTTGTTCCACAACCTGGTTGTTAATTTGTAGGATCGTCCGTGTTGGTGCCTGGGAGACCACAACTACCTTAGTCTTGGCAACGTTTATGTGTAGACCATACTGCGTGCTGTGTTCAACGATGAGATCCATCATATTCTGGAGATGTGGGAGGCTGTCGGCGACCACGACCTTATCGTCGGCGAATCGTATATTATTGATAAGGGTGCCGTTGATTTTAACGCCCTCTTTCGGAACACTGCCTCCGAATATATATTATAGAGGAGAGGGACAGGACAAACCCCTGTCTAACACCCCTTCTGATTTCTGTTTCTTCGGATGTTTTGCCCCCTATCCTAATCTCTGCAGTTTGATGCCAGTATAGCTGCGTGATGATGTTCAGATCTCCCGCATCGACTCCGGTGTATTTTAGGATCTCAATGAGCTTCTGGTGCGAGACACAGTCGAAAGCTTTTCGGTAGTCAATAAAGCAGGCGTATATATCAACATTCATGTCTCTGCATCGCTGTGTGAAGACGTTGGGAGAGAAGAGAGCCTCGCGCGTGCCCACACCGTTCTTAAATCCGAATTGCGTTTCTCCAGCCTGTCCCTCACATCTGGAGCATATGCGAGTGTGGACGATGTGTAAAAATACCTTGAGGACGTACGACATCAGGTTTATCATTCGGTGGTCATCGCATCGAGAAGCGTTCGGTTTTTTTTTTGGCAGAGCGATGAACGTCGACCTTAGCTAATCTGTTGGTATTTTCCCAGTTTCTTATATTCAGTTTGAGATTGAAATTTATCAGCGAAATACAATACCTACTTGGTCAAGAACTCCAATGACGAGAAGGTAAATAGAAGCAGAAATTATTAATTTGCTTATAACGGAATGAGAAATAGTTTTATATATATAAGACTAGGGGACCCGGCTAACGTTGTTTTGCCCCCACCTGGTCCTCATATTTGCCTACAGCATTGCCGCGGTCAGCGATATGGCCTAAATGCCGCGCCCAGCGACACGGTCTAATTGTCTCGACTTCGCCGCGTACAGCGATATTACCTAATTGCTGTGGATTTGCCGTGGCCAGCCATATGTCTAATTTCCGCGGCCAATATCATGCCCTAATTGCCGCGGCTTCGCTACGCCCAGAGATATGACCTAATTGCTGCCGATTTGCCGCGACCACGGACATACCCTGATTGCCGCGAAGTGGAGTTACGACAAAGTGGATAGCACAAATCTATTCTTTCTACTCAAATACCTATGTATTAGGTATTATCAGTTTTCATGGCGATTGATTAAATGGTGTAGAAGTTGATGTGCTGCAGCGCTATCTAGTGGCGAGTTACAGCAAAAGGGATAGCATAAAAATATTCTTTATACTCAAATACCTATGTATATAAATTTTCAAGGCAATAGGTTGAACGGTGCAGAAGTTGATGTACTACAGCGCCATCTAGTGGCGAAAACCCTTTCCCTGAAAAAATACATATATGTGCTAAATTTCATGATGGCTGGTCAAACTCCTGAAGTATATTAATCTCAAACGTATATACAAACATTCATTTTTATATATCGAAGGCACTCACGATTTTTAGACTTACGCAATCCAAAATTTACTAGTATAATAACCAGTAAGGGTTTGCTTCCCGGCATTAAAGCCAAGAAATATTTGCTTAACTAATTCAACAATCATAGAAACAATTACAAAATTTAATTAAGAACATATTATTTATTTTACATTATAAAATGTTCTTTAGTTCACTGTGTAGATATAAATTATTAAGAGATCTGAACATTACGTTACACGTGGGGCGTTGGCGTATCTTGCGTTATTAATGGTTATTAGTTCGATTCTCGCAGAGATCCACCTTATTTTCTTGCATTCGGCCGTATGTAAGTTGTTTGTTAGAGGGCAGCACAAGCGTCTGCTTTGTTTTCTCTTCTCGGGCCCGCAGAAAATAAGAAAGAAATATTTAAGAAGAAGAAAAGTGACACGAAGGATAGAACTTGATGAAGGTAGCGCCAATATTACAAAACCACACACGGAGATTTTTCGCTGTATTTTCTTGTTGGAATATGCAAGAAATATTATTTTCAGTCTGTGGAATTCAAAGGTTTTCATTATTGGATTTATATAATCATTTTATTAATACAAAATAAACATATAAATAAATACATGAACAAAATTACGCTACTGATTTTCTCTAAGAGTAAATGCCACATCTCTACCTTAAAAAGGGGCATTAATAAATTAAAACAAAAACTAATCCCCCGTAGAACCATCGTAGAATTTTTTGGAACATTTTAGATACAAGATCGCTTGTCCAAATTTTTGTCCAGTTCATCGGAAAATTTATGGATGCTTGGTCAGATAGAAGCTACTACACATAGGAACTACGTTACTTATTTCTAATTCATCTTGTAATTCTAAATAGTGTAATTCTTATACTGATATGAACAACAAAGCATTATCAATACCGAAATAAGCATTGCAAAAACAAAACTTCTAATGAGTGGTAGCTTAGGGGTACCCAAATTGTTCTAAAGTACAAGAATTACGCTATTTAAATTTCAAATTGAATCAGAAATAAGCAATGGTAATTCCAACTAGTAATTCCTACATGTAGTACCTTCTAACTGACCAAGCAGCTATAAATTTTTCCGTTGTACTGGATAAAAATCTGGACAATCGATCTTGTATATATAAAGTTCCAGAAAATTCTATAATGTTAACAAGAGATATTATTATAATAGATTTCAGGACAAAACATCCAAAATCTGAGCAAATTTAATCCAAAAACCATCTAAAATCGATATTCTCATTCTATGTTTTTATGTATTATAAATATGTTGTGGTAAATATTTTGAGAGACACTGAAAAAGATTAATAGGAAGATTTAAAACCAATACGTGTACGATTCATAACATTTGTTCAACGCGTTTATGAAATAATATTTCACGAACAAACATTTACCTCTGCAAACGAAGTCCGAAGCAAACGAAGTCCGATGCCATTAATTTCATATTCGTGTGAGTATTTCACATGGAAACATGTCCGAGATTTCTTATAATGATGATGTAAGGAGACGTAAGCTTAATTTAGTACTTCCATAGAAGTTATAGCACCATAAGTCAGAATAAATATAGATGTGTACTTATATATTTTATATCCTACAGTTACGGTGCAGGATGTTTGCATATTATGAATCTATTGATTACTTTTTAGATAAATTAAATGCAAACATTGTCAATTGTAACAATATACATCAAAATGCAGAATTTTGTTCCTTTTAGATATATTTGTTGCAACTCATAAATTTAGATGTCACTTATTTTTTCATCGTGGATTTAAGAAAGGCGGCGATGAGGAAAAAGGGAAAGAGAATGCAAGACACTAGAAAATTGAGAGTGCATAAAAATCTTATTTTGTACATTAATCAGTCCATCAGGCCACACGAGTCAAGCCCCTATATTATTGAGGATGAAGTTAAATGGGCAATCTAATTCAGAAGAACGGAATACCTGATGGCCCTAATAAGATCCATGTGGAACTCATAAAATATATAGCCTAAAGAGAAGACACAGCGCTTAACCTCCAGATAACGATGTACAATACTATATACAGAGTCGATAAAATTCCATCTGTCTGGCTCACGCTAGTCTTTGTTACAATACGGCCACGTACGGAAAAATATTGATGTTGAATTAAATGTGATTTTCTTGAAGCAGGTCACCCTTGAGTTCATAAATTATATTTCGGGAAGTTTAAAATGCATTCAAATTATATTTTACTAGCGCACCCGGCAAACGTTGTTTTGCCCCCACATGGTTCTCATATTGGCCTACGGCGTCTACAGAATTGCCGCCGCCAGAGACATGGCCTAAATGCCGCGGCTTTGCCGCGATCAGCGACATAATCAAATTGCCGCGACCAGCGACATAACCAAATTGCTGCGACCAGTGACATAACCCAATTGCCGCGACCAGCGACATGAACTATTTGCCGCGCCAACTGCCGTGGCCAGCGACATGGTCTAATTGTCGCGGCTTCGCCGCAACATGGTCAAATTATCGCGGCCTTGTCGTGGCGAGCGACACGGTCTACTTGTCACGGTTTCGCCGCGGTCAGATACACGGTGTGACTGTCGCGGATTTACCGCAGCCAGCGACATGACGTAATTGCTACAGCTTTTCTGCGGCCAGCGTCATGTGCTAGTTACCGCGACTTTGCCGCTGATAGTGATTACCTAATTGCTGCGGATTTTCCGCGGCCAGCGATATGTCTAATTGCCGTGGTCAGCGTCATGCCCTAATTATCGCCGCTTTACCACGGCCAGCGACATGGTCTAATTGCTGCAGATTTGCCGCGGCCATCGTCATGCCCTAATTACGGCGGCTGTGCCGCGGCTACCGATATTACCTAATTGCTGCAGATTTACCGCGGCCAGCGATATGTGTAATTGCCGCGTCAGCGTCATGCCCTAATTATCGCGGTTTTGCCGCGGTCAGTTATATAATCTAATTGCTGCGGAATTGCCGAGAGGAGCGACATACCCTGTTTGCAGCGATATACCTAAACATGACCCAGAACAAAGCACGCATCATCATTCATTGATTTTTTTATGTGTTTAATGTGTAGAATTAATTTATTTTAGGCTGTCATTCCTTCGATCAGCACAATTTTATTTTTATTGCAAATATAAAATTAATATTTCGTATAAAATAATGCTATTTATACTGAGGTGCAAATAAAAATCAAAATGATGCGTGAATAAATGTATTATGAAGTCAAAGAAGCCAAAAGCAAAGAAGCCAATGCATCAATTTGTGACGAGTATGATCGTTTAATTAGTTTCATTTCTCCAAAGCAAAGCTACTCACAATGCACACATGGATTTATCGAAAATGTAAACAACAGATTGATAATACACTATTTAGATTTAGAAATTGTATGGGAACTCGTGAGACAGTCTTCGCTCCCATTGTACTGACACAAAGGTGCAAAGGCATAAATGTTTTTTATACATATACACATGTTTCTTTGACTATCAGAATATCTCATCAAAAACGTGGAAGACTTGCGTATCATAACGGATTTCTACTGGTAACAAAATGCAAAAGTTAAAGTTACCAGTAGTAGAGCCGAGTCTTGGTGAGGTCAATGAAGCTATAAGGAGCATGAAGAACAACGATTCCGGCGGAACTTTGAAATACGATGGAGAACAATTGCATATGAAGTTACACACACTAATATGCAGAGTCTGAGAACAGGAGGAGATGCCAAATCACTGGAATGTTGGTCACATTTGCCTCCTACACAGTAAGGCTCTAAGCTAGATTTCGCTAATTACCGGGTATATCCCTTCTAAACATTGCCTATAAGGTTCTAACTAAAATTCTAGCCAAAATACTCGAACTTTTATCAGAAAGAGCTTTGGGTGATTACCAGTGCGGCTTGAGGAGGAACAGAACAACTACCGATCAAATTTTCACAATCAGGTGCATCCTCGAAAAATGATATAAATTCAACACCACCGCACACCAGTTATTCATAAACTATAAACAAGCTTATGTCATATTATACGAGTGTAGATAGACCATATTATACGACATTTTGGCTCTGCTAGGTGTTTCGTGAAAGTTGATTGGACTTATCAGAATAACGCTAGTGAACTTAAGCTGTCAAGTTACGATAGCTGACAATGTGCCCATGGAGTTCCGAATCGCAAGAGGCCTAAGGCAACGGAATTCCCTCTCATGCATCCTCTTCAACCTCACTCTGGAGCGTATTATAAGGAAGATTGAAGTGAACCTCAGAGGAACTCTGTTCATCCGCTCTGTGCAATATCTGGTTTTCTGCACACGATGTGAACCTACTCGCTAGAAGAGAGAGGGAACTTAGAGAAGCTTTTCAACAGCTGGAGGCAGAGTCTAAACAAGCAGGACGTCAGGTCAAGATGAGCAAAACAAAGTATATGGTAATATACCGAACGGTTCCGCAAGCAGTGACACCACTTACCATTGGGATCACCAGTTTGAGAGGATACCTACTTTTAAGTATCTTGGCTGCGTTGTCACTGAGAACTATAACATGCAGTTTGAAATAAAAGAGCACATCAAAGCAAGAAGCAAAACATATTTCAGTCTGCAGAAGCTTCTAAAATCTCACTTACTCTCGTACCAAAGCAAAAACAGGATTTATAGGACTATTATAAGGCATGTAATAATATATGGGAGTGAAACGTGGGTGCTGACCGTACACGATGAGAGGATTCTGAATATGTAGAAGTGAAAAATCCTGAGACATGTATTACGTCCGGTGTGCGATAGGGGTGTCTGGCGTATCAGAAAGAATGACGAGATATATGAATTCTACGGGGATCATACGTTGGTGACTGAAATAAAAAAATCCGCTGATTAAATGGCTGGGAGATCTACATCGAATTCCAGAACACCGCGCGGCGTGGAAAGTGTTCACGTAAGACGCGGCGGAGGGCCTGCAAAGCATGCACATTAGACACGGCGGGTGATGGATCGAGATGTGTGGCGGGGCGTTCAGAAGGAGGCTCGAGCTCTTGATGGGCTGTAAAGCCATTGGATAATGGTAATGGTAAAAATTAAAGTACAACATCAACTGTAGTGACAATACTAAATGGAGTACGCCAAAGTTGGAGTGTTCTATCCCTTCTTCTATTTAATTTTTCCAGAGATTGTATTTAGACAAGCATTTGAAACAAATATGCAGATCAAGAAATCAATGATTAACTTATCTGTCAGTAATCTACGATATGCAGATGACACTGTGTTTAGTTAAGAATCTCTCATCTCAGAGCGACAATGCATCATGGACTCGAGTGTAAGTTAAAGCAAACGTTTCGGTCTGTTCATGAATATAAAGAAAATGAAGCATGTGATCTTCTCAAAACAAGATAGGCTGGTTATTCTACGTATGAATCACAAATGCATAAAACAAGCAGAATCATATCGGAGTCGATCAAAATGTATAACAGTGAATGACCCAAAGATAGAGATTATAGTCGAGATGTTAGCCTTTAACTTAGAGTGAATTACTATGCTCCTATATCTTCCCAGTTCTACACAATAGGTTGAAAGCTGGACTCTGAAAGAATCCATGGAGAATAAAATTGATAGATTCTATAAAAAAATGTGTAAACGTGGATCAGCTGACAACGATGGGAAAGGCTCCAGAGCTCATGAACATCAAAAAAAAAATCTTGAATGCATTAGGTACATCATACGAGATGAGAAATACTAGATCTTCCAGGTCATTCAGGAAAAATTTACGAAGGAGATCGATAGGCAAGGGTAAAAAATTGTGGCTCAGAGACCTCGGTAGATGGTACGTACGATCGTTAACCGAAATCTTTAGGTTGTATTTTCCATAGCCATCATGGCCTATTTGATCGCCAACCTATGATAGGAGACGGTAACATAAAAAAGGAAATAGTTTATTCAATAAAACAAAACAACATTTACCTTAGGTAGAAAATAAATTCTACAGTTGCCATTCTTGTAAGCGACTAATTGGTAATGACCTTCTGCCGATACCCTAATTCATTCAAAAATAGAAACTATATTTCTACGGTTTTCAAAAATGGAAACTGTAGAAATAATACAGTTTCCATTTTTAATTGAATCATGTAATCGGAAACAGCTAGCTCTTTACAAACTGGTCGCTCACAAATATGTAAGCAATTTTTTATTCTTAAACGAATACAATGTGAGACATGCATAGCACCTTCCTGTTTGCTTGGCTCTTGGGTCAAAAATATTTTGTTGCGGACCGGTTTCTTGTCCGAAACTGGGTTGACAATTCAATTCCTACAATTTGAAGAACATTTGTCGATTATGTATAAGTTCAGCTGTAATAGAGTAATTCATTTCAGAGTATCAAGCAGCAAGTGACGCAACCATCATGTCGTGATATGCCCAAATAAGTATTTTGATTTTTGTAGAAAAACGTTCCAAAATTTGTTCCATATTATCTACGCCACTTTTAGTAAAATTGTATTATAAAATCATTTTTAGAGTATAATACTGTTTATGTACGATTTTATCGTCAGTATGCATATCAGTACTGATATATTTTTGAACATATGAAGAAATACTTTTTGGAGCTTGTTTGCTAAATCTAAATACCTGCGGGCATGGCGTCGTCACATCTTTTAATATACAATATCATATTTCCTTAAATTTTATGTACAGATATTTGTTGTCAAAAGGTACCATAAAAGCGGATCATTTAAAAACCATTAGCTACTAGGGTTGTATACTCCTAGATGGCTCCCGTAGACAGTATGTTGTACAATTCGTAACTCTAACACGACGTTCCGATGATGGAAACAATGGTTGCCATACTCCTGGACATCCCCAAGCAATAAGAGTTCACATTCACATTTTATTGCCTTTTAATACGAGGAATTATCTGGAGAATGAACACTACGATTGTTCATCTAGTGTTCATCTAGACTCACAGATAATTCCCCAAAATACATGTTTCTATACAAAGTGTTTAAATATAGGGAATGTCTGGAGAACGTAAACCGAGTGGGGCGTTTTATGTTCTCCCAGATATTACCCAAAACACAATATATTTCTTGGATTTGAAATTATTATTTAGGTGTATTATTCAGGTGTATATGCTTATCTTTGTCATATAATTATGTACTTATATATAAACGTCTAACTTTGTCCGGCCGTCTGTCTGTCTATGTGGCTGTCTGTCTATGTGTGTGTCTGGAACGCTTTTGATTTTATTATATCAAGCATTTATGTGCGAGTGAGATAGTTAGTACTTTTATAGTACGTACGAAAGCTGCATTAAAAGAAACATGAATTAGTTTACTTTCAATAATAGCAGTGGCGTGCATTTAAATTTTTTTATTATGTTAGATTATATTATATAACTTAATTTTCTACTTTACTCTGTGTGAATTACGAAAAACGCCGCTAGGGGTCAAATAACCCAACTCATTTGGGTAAATACAATATGACCTGGTAATGGATAATCGTTTTACGACGGGTTATCATCTAGTTATGTTATATTCAATTTATCATATTAGTTCTATGTAAGCATGACATACAACCCCCGAATAAAGAAATCCACATAAAAGAACATCCTGGAAAGAATATATTAATCATCCAGACAGAATGTAATGTTTTGAAAACGGCAAGACAAATTATCAGAATCTAAAAAGTTTTCTGTAGGTGACGCCGTTATAAAGAACTGCAGAGGAATCAAGGACAACTTTAAAAAATATGAAAAGAAAAAAAGAAAATTAAAGAAGTATGCAGACTCGGGGCTGGAGCATAGAAAATTAAGCAGTATCATCTCTACAAGCAGCTACTGTTTTTAAATAAAAATTCCCAAAATAAAGCAGTATCAAGTATCGAAAAATAAGAGCAAGCACCTCAACAAAACAAAGCCAGCAAACAGTAAGTTCACGTTACCAGCCTGCATCGCATAAAGAAAACTGGACGATTTGGAGAAGCATATTTTAACCACCTTAGAAAAACCTGCAAGTAGGCATTTATCTTTTTTTAACGGCATTCTTCCATCGCTGGAAAATTAAATGACAATCAGACTTTATTTTTTCAAACTTGCGTTCTACAAATATTAACTGATTTACAGCAGCCATCACATTATCAGAGCTACCAAACAAACCTAAGTGGGTACCAAACGGCTCAAACACCCGTTCAGAGTGGGAACTAAATATCCTTTTAGCACAGCGCCTACCAAAGACTTCAGAGTGCCTACCAACCATCATCGCCGTCTCCACTAGCATCTCCACAGACACCAGGCCATGATGATGATCCAAACCAAGATGATTCGCTTAATTTCGCAGAAGACCTAACAAATTTGACAAATGATACATAATCTGACTTTTCATAAATGGTGTAAAGAAAATAAAATATACAGACATGACAAAATGTTTTTTCGTACCTTCTAGTTAATCCAAACATCTACAGAGGTTCAATAGGTTTTCTAAATATGAATTTCTTCTTCGTTTTTTCTTGATGCGTCTGAACGCAAGCAGACGTAAGATTCGTGTTGTGCGAATTTTCTGATCACTCGTACGATGTCGTAGCTATGAAATTTGTGCGATGCGCCATCGCATTACATTGCGGTGCGACGTCGTTTTTGCGATGCGTCGTCGCACCGCAGTGTTGTAGTATCTCTCTTAGCTACAAGGGCCGCTGGTCACTACATGTTTACACAGCTCAAAGCGACATTATTTTAGTTAGCTTATATTACATCTTACTTTGATATTTATTGTAAAATAACTCATGTTTTGTAGTCCAAAATGCTTGACATTAACTGATATTTATATTAGTCTAATATATTAAACAATATCTGCAGATAAATTGCACTATGTTTATCTCAAAAGTTGCATAGGAATGATTTTCAATCCGATCCAGTCAAAATCGAATCGAATTCAGTCCCATGCGTTTATTTTGAATGTTTTCAATTGAATACTTGCTCAACTTTTTACTTGTAAAATTTATCCTGCACGAGATTATATTGTACTAGATCTAGTGCAATAGTTATAACATTGACAACACCAATTTTGCAATAACAAAAATGTGATCAACAAAACACTAAATATTTTTCTCTTACCTTCCCATAGCTAAACGCTGCACACGTTGACAGGAGACTGGCCGGCGGCATTCAAAGCAAGTTATACACATGTACATGTACGCCATAGGCACACGCAATACGCACGTACGAAAACAAACAAATCCGTGATCAATGTTTTATTCAATTAACTTAAGTCTTTTGAAGAAAAACCTTATCATATCGCTATAAATTTGCATTAATAATTTCCGCTTGCACATAGTGCACTATATATTTTGATAACTGATTGCAAAATTACAAGTAGCACTAAATTACGATAAACAACAAATGACGTATTTATCGTCTTAGCGCTTTTGTTAATGCGCATATTTCGCTCAAAGAAGACCAAATAAAATACACATACCCTTTGCGTAAATTATAGCCAGCTATGTAGACTAACACTGTTGTCAAGTTTCTCTAAATTACCCTTACAACATGAAGAAGATACACGTTAGCTAATAAAATTATAATGAATACCTTTTGCTTATGCTATCATCTGATAAATAGTCTTTCGGTTAAAATCTTTAACTATTTTAGAATATAGGTTAAAACAGTAATTACAGTTTCTTCAAAGAAGGAAATGTATTTCTCAGAATCCAGTATATGTTTTTCTCCTAGCAGACAGATAAAAAGTTTTACTTCTTCCGAGGTCCAAATATTTAATATTATCGTAGATAATAATGTGATCATGTTTTATTTTAGTCGTTAATAAGATGACGTTGACATGTAACGTATCTAAAAAGAATATTAGCAGATATGACGCTTATCTAAAGTGTAAATTACAGTGTAAGAAGCTGTTTCATATGAAATATAAGCAATTAAACGAACAAAAATTTTGTCAAAGTGGTAATATAAAATCCTGGAAATGTGGCGAGTGCGAAAACATAACCTCAAATAAAAATGACTCATTAAAATTCAGCCAGTCGTTCTCGTTGCTGTCAACAAGTTTTACAAGCTCTGATAACAAAATAAATAATGAGGTATCAATCAGTGAATTTAATGAAAATAGTTTAAAGAACGCTACGTTTGATGCGATTCCATCTATAATTAATAAGGGCATTCGTTCCTCATTACAAAAAAATTTCCTAGAAATATAAAACCAATTCAAGCCAGAAAGAGAACAATTGAAAGAGCAGATTACATTACTAAAAATCTATATCTTTCAACTAAAGGAGATGTTATCGAAACATTGCTATGCTCTTCAGTTGGGCCAATCAATGAAACTGCTACAAGTACTCAAAGCAATAACACTTACCAGTCCGGAAATGTTGAAACTTTACACCAAGAAACATAAAAGGTAATGTTAAACATGCACTCCATAAACGAAGCAACAAACACTAGGAAAAACTCGAAAGACTCTTCTAAAAAAGTTTTTCTAAACCACAATGTAAATTTCACAAAAACCGAAATTCAATATATCAGAAAATCATAGATGGTACTAAAGTTTTAAGAAGTATAACTATAAGTAAGAGTATTATTTCGAACATTGCAAATATATATATATATATATATATATATATATATATAAGTAGTTGTTTGTCTTCAGGGTTATATCTCGCGTGGTAGGCATTTCAGTGTGCCAACGTTTCGCCAAAGTCAATATATCAGTTAATATATCAAATTTAGCTACTGTCTAGTGCTCAAAACACTGTCTAGTGATAATGTTTATTCCAGTTCTGACGAAATGCTTCATTGTAGTAGCTTTAATACATAAAAAGAACTTATAATTCCTTACTATAAAATTCTTTATTAAAGTTACTACAATTACCTTCATTGTAGTAACTTTAATATTATTAATATTTTCATATTATAAAATTATATCTAAAAAATACTTTTTCAATATTTTATAATAATATTCAATATGTAATTAAAATTTGTAACTATTATTAAAATTTAAATATTTTAAGTTTTAATCACTATACAAATATTATGTAAAATAGTTCTAAATGTTAATTTTAGTCCTGAAGAGGATCCCAAATATAGGGACCGAAACGTCGACGATATTGTAAAACAAACTAAATTCTAAAGAAAACCAAGAATAAATTTAGTCCAAAACATTCCGAAGATTTTGTTCATTTTTCATAATCAGATTGGACGTGAACTTCATAACTATATAAATAAATTCTTACCAAAGAATCCCCAAAAACGCTTCCACTGGTTATATTATAAATTTGATTTGCTAAAGCTTCTGCTATAATTCTCGCATTTTCTACTAAATTATTCATATTCACATTGTTTGTAACGTCGAGTATTGTTGACCTGAAAATTTTTTATTTTATTTATATATTAACGGATATAAAAAAAGCATATGTATATATTTAACTTAAGTAAAATAAAATAAAGATATAATACAAATGTATATAACTTAATATTAATATTACAATTGAAGAAATGAATAGATAAACCAAACATTGATTACTTTTTACTTCAGTTAAGTTAAAAGGCAATGTACTCTTTCATACAGATTGTTGAGTACGAATGAAATAAAACGTAAGAAAATGAAAGTAAAAAGATAATACCTAGTATACAAGAATAATTTTGGACATTAATTAATTTAATACAAAGTGAAGACAGCATAAATTCGTCAAATATCAACAATTATAACCCGGGCGGACTCTATTAATGGCTTTTCTATTCAAAATGTAAGATTCATATATTTTTTAGGTTCATATTTTTACTTAGTCTCAGAGCTTGTTATGTCAATAGTAATGATAAAAATTCTTTTATGAAAGTTTACGATGTAGTTCTCAAAAATTTATAAAATTTAACAAAATCAGTCCTCTGATAAATGTTGTTTAACAATTTATTATTTGTGTGTATAAATTCCAGAGTTTTTCTTGCGTTCCGTACAGTGTCATTAAAGTCATCTCAAAAGTTAATTTCTGATCGGACAGAACTCTGAGATCTTTCACTACATAATCTCTACCTAGTAGGTTATCGCTGATTTTTATACGGAGATAAAAGAGAATTTGGTGATATTTAAGGGTAACCTATTATCACCCGTCCACTTAGCAAAGTTATGATAAATAATAATAAATGTTCTTTCAAGATTTGACGAATTTATTTTCACCACTATTCTCTTCATTACTTCTGTACATTTTGCCTCGTTCCCCAAGCTTAATCTCAAGTTAACCACTACTTCTCTTTCTCTATCATTCCATTCTATCCCTTCACGTTCCCTTACCCAGTGGCGCCACTTTTCCTCATTCTTACCACATATTCTACATCTTCTTTCTTGTTCATCCATCCAAAATTTCTTTCCCCCCTCTTCATTCCCACACCTACACCTCGCAATCATTTTTTTCTCATACATACTTAAACCTGATAGCAAATATTCACTTATCCCATCTTTTTTATTATCCATCTATATCTGTTAATATATCTGCTACTCTCTAATTTTTCTACCCTCTCTTGCCTTTCTATATCCTTCATTCTTTCGACCATCTCGCTCACTCTTTCCTTATCTGCCATCATCTTCTCCAGCCACCTACTTCTAAACCATCCAACTCTCTCACTCACATTCATTCTGCATCTGATCCGTACATTCTCACATTTCCTCCTTCCTTATCCATCATACCTTCCATATAGACTATTTTAACTGATCAGCTACATTCATTCATCAAGACCTTCCGCTTAAAAGTCACCATCCTTTTCACTCCATTGATCCATATTTTATATTTATCTAATTCCTGCTTGATGTATTCCTTCTAATCCCAACATTCTTTTCATACATCTCATCTGCACCCTCTCTATCATCTCCCTTTCTTCAACCGCCCATACTTCTGCTCCATACATCACAATGCTGTTCACAGATACTTTCATTATCATATTTCTCATCTTCACTGATTCCCCAAACTTTCACACACCGTTCTCATTCCTTCTATAACTACTCTCGTCTCTTTTGTCACCATTTATATATGGTCCTTAGAGCTTCTATTTTGTGACAGAACAAATCCCAAATTTCTTCACTCTTCTTCACTATTTTTTGTCCCCATATACTAAACTCGTCCTTCCTACATGCTCTGCCTCCCTTCTTGCACACCTTCACTTTAGTTTTTTCCACAATCACTTCTAAATCCCTCCTATCCATATATCTCTTCACTCTATTAGTTCATCCATCTCTTCTCTTCTTCTTGACATACATACAATGTCATCAGCATAAGTAAGAGACCACACCTTCCTTCTTTCAATTTCACCGGCTTATCCTTTCCTCAACACCTCTTCCAAATCCGCCAACTAAATGTTAAAAGGTGAAGCACTCAGCACCCAACCCTGTTTCACTCCTCAGAGAGTCTCAAACCGTGCTGATACCTTCTCATTCTCTCACCTTCGTTCCTTCATACATATCCTTCATGATTCTCGTCATTCCCTTTGAAATCTCACTATTTTGTTAAATAATTATTTTGTTCTGATATGAAATTATTTTCACCAGTTGTACCCTTGAAGCATCGCAAAACGCTAATTCGCCCAGTTTCAAGAGAGAAGGAGGTCGTAATTGACTTTGTAGAACACTTCCGAAAAATGGGTCAAGATAAGAATCATTACAATAAAGTCAACCACATCAATATAAGATTCATTTTCAAATCCATTAGAGAATTTAATTCTGATAAATTAATAAGTTGATAACAATGAATTCCTAAACTAAAACCATGCTGTTCTACAATAACACGTACGCATGGAAAAATTATCCATTCAAACCATCTTCGAAATCTCTTCAAAAAAGTTAATATAGTCTCAAAAACTTTTGAAATTCGCTACCTGTCAAATAGAGTTAAATTTAGAAAATTTAAAATTCTAGAACGATGACAACAATACTCAAATCTTATGCAAAATAAAACTTCAGAAAATACATTACGCAACAGCAACAGATATTCGGAAGCTTCTATATATAAGATACCTGGAGCATACATTTTCTCTGAACGTTAAAGACTAGCGGTGATGGAACTATGGAACTACAACTCATCCGAGATATAGATACAAGCGATACAATAATTTTCCTCGACTCACAAGTAGAATCTGAACCAAAGATTAAACAAAATATTAGTGTTGAAATGTAGCCTTTGCCCGATATAATATACTTTTTGTATTTCATATACAAACTACGTAAACAATTTAATTGACAATTGGCATTTTTAAAGGTACAACAGAGAGTATTTACAATATTAGATGAGTATTTTTATATATGTAGGTGATCTAGGATTAAGGGGATAACGAAATTTATTCAATGGTCGAGTCTGTGCATTATTGGATACAGAACTAATTTATTAATCAATCTTACCTCCGGAAGTCACGATGCGATTTAAAACTCGAAAGTGTAAATGCTGGCAGTCGTCTAATACTGAAACGTTCATGTTCCCAAGCTAATATATCATCAGCCAAATTGATTTTCTTATGAACGCCATCAATACTGGTGATTGCGGCTGCGTTTTGTTCTTGATGTCGTTCCACGGCTGACTTTAACTCACGAAAGTAAAGAGATGCCGGTGAACCTTCTTTCGGTGGCTTTGAAACGTGCATATAGATGGCGTTCGTATTCGACAATGAGTCCAAGCACATTACGTAAGACGCTTCCTAAGTAAACATAAGTGCGATCAAATTTTAAACTCATTTTTCGTAGCCACCTTAAAATAAATGTTCCACAGAAAAAAAAAACAACTTACTTAAGCATTAAATAAAATCTTATCTACAATTTGCTTTACATCTTATAAATAAGTTTTTTATTTGTAACTTCTTCTTATAGCTTTCGATATTTCACCTAACAGAATGGTGGGGGTGTCGAATCACCTCGGACCAAACCTCCCCCCCCCCCGCTCTCTTATCGGTTTCCATAAAAATAACATTATTATATGTAACAAATTTTTGTTTCGTGGTTTTCATACTCTTCTATTTGTGTACCCTCAAACATAAAAAAAAATTTGTTAGTTGTCGAAAGACCCACAGACTTCGAATAGATCCGCACGGACCTATTCGTGCGTGCTAAATCTGATTTGGTTAGGTTTTTTAACAAGAGTGTATGAATGTACGGACAAGAGTCTATTTTGCTTGACTATTAGCGATATTACTAGATGCAACCATTCCAAATAGGTTGTTTCGCCCATACGTAAACAATTATGCCAGCCTCCTGGTTCAAACTAAAATGCACTTAACTGACTGATGTGACACATCGATTTATCGGTCGGGTGTACATTATACAGTTGATGGGAATGCAAACCGACTTTTGTTTCAAAAGCCAATTCTTGCACCATTTTGTACGATTCCCCAACTTTTTTTTACTGCTATTACCGCTGCCACTGCTACGAGACACTTTCGAGGCACCAATGTTCTGTACATAAAATCAACTACATGTATTGTGCTAAGAGTTCGTAGTGTGTGACCAGATTAAAATTCTTGTATCGAAAGATCCTTTAATATTTAGGAATTAAGCGAGTTGAAAAACTCGCACATCTTAGCACCGGATTAATACGATTATGAGCACCGGATTAATACGATTATGAGCACCGGATTAATACGATTATGAGCAATAAAAACATTTTCAAACACTTTTTAGTAACACCGTGTATATTTTTTACATTTTGGTAGCCCTTCTAATTCTATGTAAAATAATACCGCACATGATGGGCCTAACTCTTATCGTTTCAAAGATATGACCCTTAATAACTTAATATTTGGCAACTTGTCGCCATGACAACCGACATTCAATAATCATATTATATACATGTAAGGCCTACAAATAGGTCATATATGCAACTTTACAGGAAAAATTATTTTACGTTGAATGAGACATATAAACTGCTTTCACAATTGAATAAATGTTATTATCAGTGCACATATCATAATTTTAGGAGGGGTTCAAAATGATTATTTTATTGAGAAATTCAGTTTTAAAATTAGAAGACTGAAATTTCACTCGCATATAGTATACTGTATTATGCGACGAATGAAAGTAGTGCCATCCCTGAAAATGGTATAGAGCACGACGCTGCCACATTTAAAATTTTACAAACCTTTTGATATATATCAGGAACTATAAAAGATAGGACACTTGAATAAACTTTATTCTGTAGGCCACCAAAACCTCGTTCAATTTTATCTGAAACATGTTTTTTTCTAAAATTACAAACTAACATATATACAGGGTGTTTTTTATTTTATAAACTTTGCGATTGATTTACATAAATATCTCCGTTCCTATGAAAGATGAAAAAATCTAACTTGGGGAACAGGTGTAAGACCCAGGGATCTCAATTTTATGCAAGGCGGGCACGAAGAAAAAGTGACTCAAACGCGACAGTGGGGAAAAATGAAGTCAAAATCGGCAGCAGACCGCACCAAAGCGGACAAATTCATAACACCAAGGCAGTCTGGCGTGAGAAGCAAGCCAGACTGCTCTTTAAGAAATTAGCGGAAAAGAGTCAAGAGGTGTCGTAGGCACATACGGGGAAAATGTCAGTCCAGAGGGGCCATAGGCCGCTGCAAAGCGGACAGCGAAGCTGCCTGGGCCGTAGGCAATTATGGGGTCTGGGGGATTCATGGGTTAGACCAATGTTGTTTAATTTACCCTACCCACGATTGTGCTAATTGAATTTAATAGATGACTTAAAAGATCTAACTTTTGTTTTTTGCACGATGTAACAAAACGTAGGACTTCCAGTATATGAAAGATGGGGTGGAGATCACGTCCACGAATTTTATTAAATAGTGAAAAGGTTACAG
>WYDF02266261.1:0-18605 GCA_009867245.2 Adranes taylori
AATAAATTAACGGTAAATAATATATATCGGGTTTAGTCCATGCATTATACTTATATTCGTTTTTCGACGGGTTATCATCTAGTATTTAAATTTTAACATGGGGTTACTTTAAGAGGTTTTACAAAAAGAATGAGAAAGTAAAAATTTTGGTACATATTGTTTTATTTATTGGTACATAGCATTTCAAAATATAAATATGGTTTCCGAAGATTTTTGTTTGGTATTCAATGTTCGCCTTCAAATAATCAATTGTTAGAGTGCTGTGTGAGACCTGAATGATGGCTAGGTTTTTCTGCTTTCGGTTGGTTTCCTGTTTTCAGCTATTACTTCTGCCAAACTAATTGTTGTATCCCATTCAGCATTAATTGTTTTTCGTGTATTCTAAAGTAATGGTCGCTATATGTCCATTATTTGCTTGGAAGTATTTCGAGAACAAACAAGAGTGTTATTGGATTCCTTTTATCTTGGAACAACTATACAATTGATTGTAACTTAGTTTACGGCTCTACGACTATTGTACGATTATTTACTTGGAACGGACCATTTGTTACACCCTCTTTTGCATGTAATCGAATATATTGCGTCTTTAATATGCCTAAGATTATCTCAAGGTATTTGTACATAATAATCCTCTTTAATCATATTGCGCACAACATAGATGTTTTTTGGAACACTAACCGATTTTGGTCGACTTTCACGAAATTCATTAGTGACGGAAGCATGATCACGATGAAATTCTACAAATCCGATGCAACGAGTCTATTCTGATGTACTACATTCTCAAAAGTTGATCGAAGCGATTCGAGGTATTGTTGTTGAGTTTGATCTATACTAAAATCGTAAAAAACCATTCTGTTGATTTGTGATATCTCGTAACCAATTGTTTTCACATGCATAATTTATATTAATTTATATATCTATAAAAGAACATATTTAAAATTTTAAACTACATAATTTTTTTAATATTTTAGGGTCAGTTTACACAATGCTTTAAGAAACACCAGTATCATCGTTCTTGTCAAATATCTGTTGGAAATCGCGAATGCTGTCCACATTGTGGGGAATCCACACCAAAGAATGATATAATAATTACCATGAAGATTCCACAAAATCCTATTTTTTTGAAAACACGGACTTGTACATAGTTTTTTTTTTGTATAATTCTATGGTTGCTATGGAAACGATTTTCCTCTGTGAGCATCATCCATAATGAAAGTTATAATACTAAAAATACATCTTTAATAATTCTTGTCGTTTTATGCTACCACTCGACAAGAATTTACAGTAGAAAATTTCAAAAGTCGAAAGTATTTAAAACATTTAAAAGAACAAGATAAGCGGTCCATATACGTACAATAATATTGTATAATGTATTGCACAATCTTATTTTGACATTATTAATATTAAATCTTTTCGCTGATTTTATTGAATTTGGGTTTGTTTCGCAATTGAGCAGTCCATTTAAAGTCGAAATAAATAACATTTGTGATAGATAGCAGAAGGAAATAAAAAAAAAATTCAAGCAATAAAATACGTGACTTCAACGCTGTTCGTTGAAGTATAACTGCATACTATATATTGTATAGAAAGATGCGACCATCCCTTAGCAGTTGGCTTCCTATATCTATAAAAGAGATCAATGCGATACCAAATATTTTCTTCTCAATAATTTGTTGGTATGATTTTGTCGTAATAACTCGATCTATCTATACATTCTAACAGGTTTCTATTAAGAGACCAATATGGTAGAAAAAGACTTTGGATATCCAGTAAGATTTATTCTAGGGAATCGCTTAGTCTCATATCCAACTTTTTGTTAACTTTTCATATTACTAAGGTCAACAAAATTGCGTGATAATTTTCTGATTTTATAAAAATAGGACGAATTCTATTATCGATATTACATTATGGCGATATATGGCTGAGCACAAATGACAATGATGACAGGCAACAATATCGAGTATTAAATAGAGAAGTTAGCTGTAAATCAAGTAGAGAAGGCAACTTGGAAACGCTTGTGATAAATTGGACAGGTGCATAGGCAACACGAGAAGCAGATAAGACAGCCTGGACAGTGATCAAAACTTGCAGTAACGGACAAACTCGATTGAACTTGATACTTCCGGAAGAATGGACTAACTATTTTACTAAGATGTTTACAGAAGGTCAGACATTGTTTTATGTCTTCAACTTCTTTTTAAAAGGGGCCTTCCAAATGTAAAACTGTTTGTCAGAAATATCTAAGAATAAAGAAAACAGAAAAAAGTGTACCAATTATTGAAGACTGAACGTCACCAGATCTCTGTGTAGACTAGGAAAAATATCAAAAAACAGAATTGAAAATTGTTGGAAAGACAAAACCAAATGGGGTCCCATGTTGGTCGCGCGTGTATGGACTATCGATACTCACATGGATTGTCGAGCAGGAGCCGTTTGAGGGTTTAACCAGAAACATATCAAAAACAGAATGTGGTGTAGAGAAATTTAAAGAAAATCTGAAGCTGGAAGGTGCTGAAATAAACAGTACATCCTTTTATAAATATCTTTGATAGCAATATTGAAAGTATTGCTATTTATGGGTTGGAACTATGGGCGATAAACAAAACAATAGGAGTAGATGTCAGCTTACTAGACAAGACAGACTGAGGAACACTGAATTAAGGAAAAGAATGGGATTTGACGTAAGCATCACTGAAACTATTGAATTTAAAAGGTTAAAGCTATATACCTATTTGAGAAGAATGTCCGAGCACAGATAATATTAAATGGGACTCTTCAAAACAGCAGGAATAGATCTACGAGAATTTGGCGGATTGAAAAATGATGTGGTTGGTGGGATGCGATTTGAGTGAAGATGGTTGAAGCAATAGAAAGTGGTGGAAACTTGGATTCGAAAATCGGTGATAGCTGTAAAACATCGCAATATAGATACATAGAATTAAATTCACAATAATATTGTGTATGGGCCGCTTTAGGAACTTTAATATTTCATAAACATATTTATTTCTAAATATTAAAAACCGAAGTAATAGTTGGGATATAAAAACTAAGTGTATTATATATTGTAACTTTTAAGTGCTTGTGCTCTTAGTTTGGTTTTAATTTGTTTTATTTTATCTTATCATACAAGAAATTCCTTTTTTTAAACTGATTATGTAGGTAAAATTAAGTTGATTTTAAGACTTAAATCTGTTTGTAGAGTTCTTATTTTGCCAAAATGTTTTCTATTTATTTATTTATAAATTGTGATAGTATTATTTAAAAAAATTGTTTAAATTGGTTCATATATAGTTTTATTTAGTTGTGGTTTAGTTAATAAAATTTTGTAAATTAGAATTTTTTATACAAAAAAATTTTGATTATATGTTTTCGTATTTAAAATGATCCTTTTATTCCTCTTATTACGTGTATGTGTAGTATAATTAAATAGCAAAGAAATAGTTTCTGTTTATACTCACTGAATCAACAAAGAGACAATTTTTATTACTTTCTATTATCAGTTCAGGTACGTATTATAATTTTCCACAAGTAAGGCCAATTTTTCGTAGTGTTACTCTTCATAGTATATTAGGTTATATATAACCTAATATATAACCTAATGTAATAACCTAGTATAACCTAATGAAGACGTAATGTTGGAAGTTTTAAGCGATCTGCCACTCATGGTGTAAAGACTATCAGAGTTCTTGAGATTGAATTTCAGATCCTACCACATGCTTCGACTACTAAATAAAATGAGGCCATAGGAACTCTTCATGAAAACTTTTTGAATTCTTAAAAAAAGAAATGTGAGCAATGCAATGTTATAAAATTAAAAAACAAGACTGGCTACAAAAACTTCTCCAAACTCATTGTAAACTTTAACATTTTTAGGTAACAATTTCAGAAGCAGATGTCAAATACATGATAAGCAAAGATATTATATACAGTAAGTATGTATTGATTCTTATGTGTTGTGGATGATACAGAAAGCATTTGCTCGTAACAGTCTCAATTAATAAACCTTAGAAATTTTGACGCATGTAGTGCGTTAATAAGGGACCTTTCAAAGTTGATAACTGCTTATTTATCTTTGGGTTTCTAATTTTTAAACAATCAGTCAAACTTTAATTAATTATCTTTTGTAATCCACTGAATGATAATTACTGATGACTTATATGTTAATTATTTAAATTTAATGTGGTCTTAGAGATAGGTAAATTAGTTGAACATTGGCAACTCATGCGTTTAAAATTTGTTTCAGATATTTAGTGGAAAACTCCACAGGACGATATGAACTTTTTCCAAAGTGAATATTGTGTTGTCGAAACAGTGCGAATTTTGAAAAGAAATTTCAGCCGAAATTATACCCTGTATGCAAGTTTGTGACTGCTGCACGCAAGTTTGTGAAATTGGCATGCTAATAGACAATACAAGTTAGACGTGTTCGTCCAGGGTGTTCAATTGAGAATATTGCTGCTGTTGCTGAAAGTGTACGCCTAAACCCAAGAACCTAACCTCAACTCTCTACAGTTCTCAGAAAATGAACATTCTAGTCTTAGGAGAATCCTGCATAAAGACATCTGATTAGTCGCTTATAAGGTTCAACTTACTCAGCCATTGAAGCAAAATGACCACCAGTCGTTATCGCTTCTCTTCTTTGGCTGAAAATTAAGATCGATTTTATTAAACAAAAACATCTTTTCAGATGAAGCGCATTTTCATCGTAGAGAAGCCAATGTATCCTCAGTGTGTCACTGTTTCGTGTGGTTTTTGGAGAGGTGGCATTATTGGCCCATTTTTCTTCGAAGATGAAGATGCCAACAGCGTTACGATCAACGGAGAGGGGTACACAGGCATGATAAGCGATTCTTTTTTGCCAAAAATTAATGAATTGGACTTAGATGAGTTCTGTTTCCAGCAGGACGGCGCTACGTGCCATACAAACCGTGCAACCATTGGTCTTTTGCGAGCTGCGATTTGACGCAGTTGGACGTATTTTTGTGGGATGTCGTTAAAGATTGATATTACGCTGACAATCCTTAAACGATTCAGGCATTTAAGCACAATATTGATCGAGCTATTCGTGAAATAGGACCTCAAACCATCGAAAATGTACTTCAAAAATTGTGTTACTAAAGAATCTCTTGTAGCGCCAATTCATACAAGGAGATTGGTTCCACCTTACAATTACTTCAGATTTTAAGATTAAGTGAACGTTTCTCACTTCATTTACTAATATTTTGTTTATAAGTTATACCAAATACATTACTTAATCATTTTTGGCTGTATAACGTGTCCTACTTGTAAACACAAATAATCCATGTAGTGAATTTCGATGCATGTAGTACTTACTATGCGACTACACCAACTTCACTACTTGGATTATTTGCGTTGCGTAGGACACTTTATACATCAAAAGCTGATTAAACAGTGTAGTCGCATTGTACGAGTCCAATAAGTGCGCTAGTAATACGTGATACGATGTTCTTATTTTCCGCATTTGTAATTATATCTGATCTTTTCGTTTTCGACGTTTCTGATCTTTTCTTTCCTCGTTTTCGACACAACTTATTATTAAGAACCATAACAAAAGCAGCTTATTGCTGATAATTCTGTCGGTTACACTCGACAGCGCGTACTATGAGGGCCGCGAGTTGAAAGGCCCGCATTTTCGGGCTAGATTAATATTTTTATATGTTTGCATAGATATGTGTTTATCAATATTTTTAAATTCATTTTCCACTACCACATACTACACCGTCTGGGAGCGCGTTCCAACAGGTCACCACTCGGTTCGAAATATAGAACTTTCTTGGATTCTTTGTAAATCTTTCTGAATATGCAGCTGGGTTATGTTGCCACGTAGATGAGTGTTCGAGCTATGCGTGAAAATGTCGGAAAGTTTGCACGAGTAGTGTCTCGAGAGAATCTTGTCTGTTTCCATAATGTTGCCGCGAGATTTTCGTGTGTATCTGGGCCCAGATTTCTACGCTTACTTTCATAATTCAGATAACGAAGTGCCCTGATTTTAGTGATTCTTCGCTGTACTCTTTCCATTCATTGAATGTCGTTTTTGTCGTACGGATTCCACACGGATACAACATGTTCAAGAATAGGCCTTACATACGTTTTATAAATGGTAACAATATTTGTTGTATTAATATCAGAGAAGGATTTTTGGATTAGATTATGACTTTCGACTTCTAGGTCACACTGCTCCCTTACTGATTTTAGAGGTTGTCCATTTAGGTAGTATTGAACTTTTGGATTATTTTTCCCTGTGTGGAGGACTACACATTTTGAACTTTTAGTGTTAGGAGTCATTGCTTTGTCCAGTTCTATATTTTGTTTAGATCTTGAAGTATTATGTTCTGCGTTACTGGATTACCATATAGTTTACTGTCATCTGTATACTAACTAATTTCATATTGAATGCTTTTTGACATGTTAGTAATGCATAGGACGAACAGTAGAGGTCTCAATACAGATCCCTGCGAAACTCCGCTGTCAACATTGTATAGTGTTATAGTGTGATTTATATTTATTTACGAGCCGTGTACTTTCTGTATTACAAGCGACCATTTAAATAATTTCGGCTCATGAATTTTTCCTGTAGTAAAGCAGTGATGAACTTCTTTTGGGTTCATCCTGATACCATCCTACTAAAACCAAGCTTTGCTACTAATTCTATTTGCTTGCTTAATTTATTATTATGCTAAAATGAATCATTAAAATATTTTAGTGATATTTCTGGAGGCTTAGAACCAATATCTATAAGTTGCGTAAATGAAGTAGATGAGACGATATACGAAAATGATTTTAATTACATAAATTCAACTTATTCTGCATATATTCCAAATGAATCTGGATTAATAAGCGCCTGTACCTGTCAACTAAACTGTGATACATCTAATTGTTTATGCAGTAGCAATTCATTGAGATGTTGGTATAATGATGATGGCCAATTATGTGATGCATTCAATTACAAAGGTAATTAAATTTATTATAATTTTCTCATATAAATAGAAATGTATACATTTGATACGAAAATCACATGAGAAGTGTCTTTCTGTACTCTTTATTAAACAAAAGAATATTACTTTCAGTTCTTATTGATAAAAGTGGGTCTAGGAACATTCTTAGCCAACAATTCTTCGTCAACAATTCATACCCTAGTCAATTCTTCACCTGGTTAATTAATCTGCTGCCCCTAGACTTCCAACGGTGGATGCTATGAAGACAACAATTTGCAATATAAGGCAATAACATTTGAAAGGTACAACTCTTCTAAACTCTCGGGCAGATATTTCGTTTCCGGACGAAATCTGAACTTTTTTATTCAAAGCGAGCACTGGTAAGCTGATGGAATTTTCAAGACAGTTCCAAATAGAATTGGACAGCGAAGACCACCACAATTTTTGCATGATATGTGGAATTTATACGAAACTGTCCTACAAGGTTTACCCATAACTCACAATAGTGTGGAACTAAGTACGTTTTGAACAATACATAAACATGATACCAGATTATCATTAATTTATTAACGATTGCAATATGCAATTCTCAAATAATTCATCAATTCAATAAGTAATCCGCTAATATAATATATAAATTGACTAATATAATTCAATTCTTTAAACAAATGTAATATACCAATTAATTAATTAGTTAGTAATAACTACTTACCAAATAATAAATAATACCAATAAATTAAAGATTTAATACGTTTAAAATAAAACCCAAATACCGTTACAAAAGATCATGATTTGCCGACGTAATCCTATAAAGGTGCCGCAACACGAAAATAATATTACACACATTTATACAAATGCAGTCTAGCGTAAAAAGCGACTAGCAAGGTTTCATCGACGCGAGCGCATCATGCTGTACAAAGCTTTGATCTCATACCGCTGGCTATACAAGATAAAGGGATAGGCCTTTTATGTATAGATGTATACGTGCATTTTCATACGTATAGGATATTTTCGAATTTTTAATATTCCTAACGACCTT
The DNA here is from genome assembly GCA_009867245.2 of Adranes taylori. Lineage (NCBI taxonomy): Eukaryota > Metazoa > Arthropoda > Insecta > Coleoptera > Staphylinidae > Adranes > Adranes taylori. Next base: position 7,996 of record WYDF02266261.1, read on the forward strand.
TTTTTAGTTTAATAACTAACTTATTCCTTTTCTGGGGCGGATTTTATTATTATCACTTTTTTACTGGAAAATGCGTTGTAACGTATATTTCCACCACCCAGTTTTCAATAAGCACCGAAAGGGTTAAGGTTTGCACCCTTTCGCTGCTTTCGACGAATTTGATTGGATATTGGTTCAACGGATTATAGCAGAAGGCGTTTGCAATGCTCCTAAGATGTTTATCGCATAAAGCTATCCACTATCGTTTGGAAACTACTACCACTGACATGTTCTTAGATAATCGTCCCAAAAGCGATGCAACTTTGATGCTTAGAAATCTCAACGGGTCAGGAAACACTTTTCTATTGGCCGAACGTACAGCCTTCCTAAGGTTTTGCAGCAGAAGCTTCCTTCTAGCCACGCCTTTTTTGCGGCCGGCACCGTCGAATGCCACTGGTCAGCCGACCAGTCTGAAGCAGTTCCTTCCCAGAAAATTTGCATAAACGGAGCCACTCAATCTAGCCTCATTTCCTCAGTTCCTCTGACGCATTTTGGGTCTTATTCTGGTTGATTCTGAGTTAGCAAATTCGCACATTTCAACTAGTATAAAACACCATCAAGTGACCAAACTTATTCCTAGAGAGTGAGCATAAATCGTACTATGGAATCTGATTTGTTCTAAGTATGCGCTACGAACAAATTGTTCATAGCGCATACTTAGAATCAATAGTAATTCTAAGCACATCAGGCCATACATGGACACTCCATTCTTAATTTTCTTCTGAAATCTTCAATTCACGTCTTATATAAATATTTTATATCCTTTCGTTAACAATCTACGATTTCAATGAGAAACGCACTACAGTAGAGGAAGAGGGATGCCAAATGTCAAGCTAATACCAACAAAGATGACAGAGATTAAACTCCAGAAAGACCAATCAAGCTACGTTGTCCACGCACTAACGTAACTGACTATGTTGACTAACGTAACTGTTCCATCCACTCCACCGATGCAACAAGAAGAATCTACGACACCACACGGTTCACTGCTACCACCTACAACTTCAGGCGATGTGGCCTTTACCCTATTTTGATAATGGAAATGATATGGAACATCCTAACCATTTTTTACATTATAATTAGCTTCAAAACATATTGTCAGTAAATTAAAATCGCGAGTAGAAGCATATATTTAAAGTTATAAATATTAGAGAAAAATAAATCAAATTATTTAAACATGTTATTGCGTACATCATTATAGTGTTTAAGTACCTTATTATAAAAACTAAGAACAGCGAATTCTAACCGAACCCTGTATAATTTCATGCAAAAGCATATTTTATGATACAAAGAAACAGAATAAAATATACAAAGCAATATAGTCGTTAAAAGTAAAAATTACGATCCTGCTTTGAAAAGATCAATCATTATGTAACAAGCGGATATGATGGACAAAAGCAAAAAATATTTTTTAAAAGATTTTAAGATTTTAATAATGCATTACGGGTATATATAGGTCACAATATTTCGTATTAAACTTATGTAAATATTATTTAAGATTTCATTTGATTTTTAAAATGAAATATAATACTTTGTAATTTTTATAAATTTTAATAATAAGCAGTAATAATGTTATAATAAATATTTTAGTACAAATAATGTTTTTAATTACTGCGATTAATTAACCACGTGAAGAATTGTCGCCGCGAATAACTGACTAGGGTTTGAATTGTTGGCGAAGAATTGTCGGTGGAGAATTGGTGGGCTAAGAATTGTTGGTGAAGAAGGTTCCTGATATCGATTAAAATCTTCGTAGAGTATAATACACCTGTAACAATCGTTACCCCATGGCTGAAAGCACCAGTGAAAGTCATCTAAAACAAGATCCATGCCTGCAACTCTATCGAGTCCATCGTCAGAATTTTCATTTTGGGCAATAAAATATCGGATTGACCCACAAATCTGGGCTGCATTGGCAGTGACAAAGCACTAAAATATTTGTTTGGATAAGAATTGGAGAGTATAAATCCAGAGCACTCTGGTACGCTGCCGGGTCTGGATGTCGAGATTAAGGACACAATGCGCCCCGTCATGATTGATGCGATCCCCCCCCCATCTATATCATTTTAATTTGGAACTTTTAATTAGAACTATTAGAATCACGTACTATTAGCTTTATTCGTACCTAATGATTATTGAATGATTCCATGCAACCTCCCGAAATGTCGGGACCCTCAGACTAGACCTACAGAATAGGACGACCGTTAACTTGACCTTCTTTTTAAAATGGAACCCTGTTGAACACCTACTTTCGAATTCTAAGAATTAATACGTTTCTTTTGAGTGTAATAGACTTTACTGCAGTTAAAATTTATTAGAATATAATTTATAGACTAAGTAACCTGCTTGATATATGTTTCTGAGATATTCAAATTTTTCCATGCCGTGACGTTCTGGCTTTTTTCAGGCAGACTCCCCCTCTTATACTGAAACAACACAAACATTGCCATAAAAGCTTGTAGTTCGTTTTTAATTCGATTAAGCTCCAGATAAAATGGTGTTGTAAATTGTGTGCCATACTTATTTTTGTATTTAATATACAATCATTATATGACTCCAAATAGTATTTTTGAATGTACAAGTGGAATTTTGAACTATTTTTAGGCGTTTAGATATTATCAGAAGGGTATTGACGACACAGAAGGTATTCATGGTACAAGAAAAACATTGCTTTAAATATAATTTTTTTTTAGATCCACCATTAATTTTTGAATGCAATAGAAATTGTGCTTGCGACAAAACTTATTGTAAAAACAGGGTAGTACAATTTGGGGTACGAATTATATTACAAATATTTCGAACTCATCATACTGGCTGGGGCGTTCGACCTTTGCAAGATGTCAAGAAAGGCAGTTTTATTTGTGAATATATTGGAGAATTGATTGATGAAACAAAAGCAAGCGAACGATTAGATGATAGTTACTTTTTTACCCTCAATACTAGTGTAAGTAATACTATATAATACTTGAATATATGATTTATGCATGTTTATGTAATTAAAACTTCTATAGCATGTTATATAAATGTTTTGTTAGTTACTATTGATTGCGTATGTGATTTAGGATACAGAAATTTATTCAATCGATGCTGGACCATATGGAAACGTAGCCAGATTTATAAATCACAGTTGCGATCCCAATTTGATACCGATACGCGTTTTCGTTGAGAATTATGATTTACGCTTTCCAAAAATTGCTTTATTTGCCAGTAAAGATATTAAGGATTGTGAAGAAATATGGTGAGTTAATATTATTCAGTTATTTTTTTTATAGTATTATGTCCACTATTTATTTTGTTTTATTGTTTTACTGCGTGTTTACTTGTGTAGTCATCAAAAAACATCAAAAAAGCACGTACAATATATAACTCAGGCGCGTATCTGAGGGTAGGGGACATGGGAATAAAGCGTTTGAGGCCTATAAGAATTATGTCCCCTCCCAGAATAAAGTTTTGCGCTTTACTCAAATTGAATTTTAAAAATTTTCCTATGGGTATATAAACCAATGTTTCTCAGACATGGCCTCGACACAATTACACGAGCCACGAGAAATTCCTAAAAATATTTCTTTACGCTTGAAGAGGCTCAAAGTAGGTTCTGATTGCAATCCGAAGCGTTGTTTATCCTGAAAAGTAGATAATTTTTGTTTTAATTAATAGTGAAATTCCAGTTATAACAAATTATAAATATACCAGGTATAACAAATAAAAACAAATTATAAATATACCAGGTATAATAAATAAAAATGATAAATATGGTGAATGTTCTGGTCACAACTTAAGGATTCACTATTTTTAAATTTTTATTACAGCAAATTCACATTTGTGTTAATTGATTTAACAAAATTAATTTAATAATAATATAAACAGTTTATTCGCTTCTAGTCTACAACTTATATAATAGCACGTTTCTAGTTTACTCGACTACACTGTACTTTAATATAAATTCTAGTTACTGAAAGACTTTTTGAAAAGTATACGAGGTATGTTCAGATAATACGCGGAATTTTTAAATTTCGCAGGTTGTAGAAGTCCAACTGTCAAATTTTTGTTGTTGTTTTATTGGTAGATATTTCCTCAAGCGTTAGTTATCAATCGTATTGGTTATTTATCATATTGGTTATTTACTAATTTGTTTTGTAGCAACAAAACTTAAAAACAAAATTGTACTAATTTAATAAAGTTGCTACATTATATTTACTTACTTAATTCCTTTTGCTCTTATCCATAGCATAGGGCTTCGACAAAGTTTCTCCAGCGCACTCTATTTCTAGCGATGACTTTCAGCTCTGCAATGGTCTTTCCTTCCTTCTTTGCCTCTTCATACCCAGTCCTTTTCTATGATGTCTTTGGTCTTCCACGTTTCCTTTTTCCCTGCGGATTGCAGAACAAAACGTGTCCCTCCGCAGCATTCTGGTTTATTCGGATGGTATTAACAATCCACCTCCATTTTCTTCTCTTGTTTTGAATGGAGATGGAATTCTTTCTCGTTTGGTTCCAAAGATCTTCGTTAGATATCACATTTGGCCCGAAGATTTGGAGAATTTTTCTGAGGCATCTATTCAGGAAGACCTGTAAGCTACTGTTGATTTTGGACGTGACCTTCCAAGTTTCACAAACGTCCAACCCCCTTCCAAACCACCTTCCAATGTGAAACTGCTTTCACATTGGTTCTAAAAACTCGGAGTTTGGTCGTTGTGGAAATCTCTCTTGTCCTCAAGAGTTGATACAGCTGAATGAAGGTTTCATTTGTCTAACATCTGCAGTTGCACCACCATCATGGGTCACTATGCTTGTTAATTTGGTCGGTACAAGAACGATGACTTCTAAACCCTGCTTGCTACTTCCTTATTTGTGATTCCACTTGTGCTTTAATTCTGTTAGGCGTCAACAATTTGACTTAACACTTTACTTGGAATTGATAGTAGGGTGATTCCTCTTCAATTATGATAGTTAGTGTTGTCCCCTTTCTTGGGTATTTCGATTAGAATTCCCTCTCTCCATTCTTGTGGCAAGTTTTCTATGTTCGAAATATTCTTGAAGATAGGGTACCGAAGATCAGTGGCGGGGCCTGGGTCAGTTGACAGTAGCTCTAGTGAAATATTATCTATTCCAGGAGCCTTTCCATTTTTCAGCTGCTTGATCGCTATCTTGATCGGCACCTTGGAGTGTGGGTCCGAGTTAGTTGCATTTTCTACTCCTTCTCTATTCTGTACAATTTCTTCCTATTCTTCAGGGTCTTGTTTAGCTTCTTCCTCACTTTCTCTATTGAGCATCTCCATAACGTGTTCGCGTCACCTTGCAAGTTGTGCTTCGTCGTTGGTGAGGAGGTTTCCTTGTTTATTTTTTTATTGGCCTTCTGCGGTTGACTTTCTTCTTGGAGAGAGTTCTCGTGACGTATAGTTCCTTCATGTCTACACCGCCTGCCGCTTTCTCAGCTTTCTCGGCTAATTCTGAAATCCATTTCCTGCGATTAGCTTTAGCACTCTTCTTCGCTTGCTTGTCCATTACTTGATGTTCTGTCTGAAGCTGGATTTTCTTAATGATTGTCTTGCTATTGTTTAATTTGTTTCTAATACGTGGTGTAAAGTAGCTTTTATCATCGAAAATGTTTCTCGTAATCCGAACAAAAAACCGAAAAAAAAATCGGTTCGGTTCCGGTTTTCATTGCGGCAAAAATAACGATTTTTTCGGTTTTCGGTTCGGTTTCCTAGCCCTGGGCGTGCTAAAACATCAGTATCTGTTAATAACATCGAAAGGTGAAGAAAATTGTTGTGGACAACCTCCGAATCACTATCAAAGAAGTTGATGATGATGTTGGCATTTGATTTGGCTTATGTCAAGCAATTATTTCACATATTTTGGGCATGGAACAAGTGGCAGCAAAATTTGTTCCCAAATTGTTCAAAACCAGTGTGGAATTGACTTACTAAGTTTGCTCGCGTGTGAAGGTTATGCTCATTGTTTTCTTCGACATGAATGGCGTAGTGTACCATGAGGTCATACCACCAGGTCGTACGGTCAGAAAGGGTGCTACCTACAAATTTTATGCCGTTTACGTGAAGCAATCCGAAGAAAACGTCCGAACTTTTGACGAGACACCTCCTGGCGATTGCACGACGATTATACTGCTGTGCACACTTGCGTTACTTGTTCGTGAATTTTTGGCAAAAACAACAGCGTTATGATTTCACATCCTCCAATTTCACTCAACATGGCGCCCTGCGACGATTCTCGATTCCTGACGATGAAAAAGATGAAAGGGCGACGTTTTCCGGTATTCGCAAGATCAAGACAAAATAGCTAAAGCAATTAAACGCCATATCGCAAATAGAATTTCAGAGCTTCGAAGAGTTGAAAAAAGCAAAAAAGTGTATTATGTCCTATGGGAATTACTTTAAAGGGGATAATGTTAACATTGAGGAATAAAAAGAGATTATTCGAGAAAAATGATGATTCCGTGTATTATTTGATCATACCTCGTATCACCATTTATAAAAGCAATATATAGAAAATAAGTATTTTTATTTATAACATATTTATGAATAATATTTATGAATTATTATTATACCATACAGGTATTACATACCTATATGGTATGGTATATGAAAGATATAGGATTAATGTTTTTACAATTTTTTCTATTTCACCTTAGTACGTCTTTTGTATTGAAATTACTGCAATCCGTTAATACGCAATTCGAAGAGGGGGTCATAATGAACAATTTTTCATATAAAAAGTTTGTTCTAAAAAAATTGTTTCTTGCTCAAAAAAAAAGAAAGGTCGATTTTTCGTTGCTGTTTGTACGTATATACGCATGTACGAATGTACGTCTGTATGTTCAAGAATTTTTCCTTCCCTATGGGACCGATCTGGATGAAATTTGGTAGACAGGTGTAGACAATGAGTCCGCAGAACATTTTTTTTAATTTTTTTTATAAATGCAATATGGCGGATAGCAGCCATGGTGAATGGGCCATGGTGAATGGGCCATGGCGGAGCCATGGTTTGAAGCTTATCAAACTTTTTGTAATAACTCAGGAATGATATAAGATAGGACATTCGAATAAACTTTATTATTTAGATTACAAAAGTACCTTCGATTTTGTTTGAAAGGTTTTTTTACCAAAATCACAATTTAACATATATACAGGGTGTTTCTTGTTTTGCTAACTTTAGGGTTCATTTTCTCGAAAAGTTTCGAAAGAATATTTTTTAAATTTATTGTGTCGAAAGCTCCTTTAATACTTAAGCGATTAGCCCATTTATAAAAATCGCATGTCATAGCGCCGGAGTAATTTGACCTTGGAAAAAAAGTGTACTTCTCTAAATATCTCGGTTTCTATGAAAGCTGGAAAAATTAAACTTGGGGAACATATGTAAGTCTAAGGGACCTCAATTTTGCCTGTGTGATCAACTGAATATAGTTGACCGATTTTGAGCAATAATTTTTTTTCTAAAACTTTTTAGTAACACCCTATATTTTTTTTACATTTTGATAGCCCCTTTAATTCTATTTAAAATGATACCACTTATAATGGGTCTAACTCTTATGGTTTCAAAGATATGACTCTTAATAATTAAAAAAATTTCACAACTTGCCATGGCAACCGATTTTCAACATATATGTCATATACACATGTAATGCCTACATGATAGCTCATATATGCAAAGTTACAGGAAAAATTATTTTACGTTGTATCAGATATATAAACTGCTTTCGAAACTGAATAAATGTTATCAGTGGCGGGTGCACATTATAATGTTGGGAGGGGTTCAAAATGATTATTTTATTGAGAAATTTAGGCATATAGTATATTGTATTGTGTCGAATGAAAGTAGTGCCATCCCTGCAAGTGGTATATAGCGTGACGTTGCCAAATTTAAAATTTTACAAACTTTTTGATATATTTCAGGAACTATAAAAGATAAGACACTTGAATAAATTTTATTTCATAGGCTACCAAAAGCTCGTTCAATTTTATTTAAAATATTTTTTTCTAAAATTACAATTTTCAAAAAACGTTTTAGTAACACCCTGTATATTTTTAGACATATCGATTGCTCTTGTAATTTTTGATAGCTCATATGATAGGTCTAACTCTTATCGTTTCTAAGATATGATTCTTAACAACATAAAATTTCGCAACTTGTCGCCATGGCAACTGACATTCAACAGTCATACATACATGTAGGTCTAAGTAATAGCACATACATTCAAAATTACAGGAAAAAATATTTTACGTTGTATGAAACCTATAAGACTATAAGATATATAACTTGGTGCTTTTGCAATTGAATAAATATTGTTATCAGTGGCGGATGCACATAATTTTGGGAGGAGTTCAAAATGATCATTTTATACAGTAATTCAGTTTTAAAACTAGAGCACTGAAATTTTGATCGCATATAATATCTTGTATTATGCGTCGAAAGAAATTAGTACCATGTCTGAAACTTGAGTAAAACTCGACGTTGGCACGTTTAAAATTTTACCAACTTTTCGATATATCTCAGGAACTATAAAAGATAGAATACTTGAATAAACTTTATTCTATAGGCCACCAAGAACTTTATTTGAAACATTTTTCAATTTTATTTGAAACATTTTTTTGTAAAATTACAATTAACGTATTTACAGGGTGTTTGTTTTTTGTAAAATTTGCGATCTATTTACTTGAGACCGGCTATTGTACTACATTAAATATCTCATGAATATCTCGTGTTCCTATGAAAGTTAAAAAAATAAAACTTGGTGAACATGCTTAAGACCCTAGAATTTCAATTTTGCGCAAAAGCGGACGCGGGAAAAAGTGACTCAAAACAGCAGTGGGGAAAATGTAAGGCAAAAACGGCAGCACTCGCGCCAAAACGGGACAGCGAATCTGTCCGTGCCGTATGCAAATATGGGGACCAGGGAATTAATGGGTAAGCGAATTCATGCATAGACGAATTCACAAGGCCAAGGTAGTCTAGCACGCCAGGCTGCTATTTTAGAGATTAGTCGAAAAGAGAGTCAAGAGCGATCGTAGGCCATGGCCATGGGCCGCGCCTTAGGCAAATACTGGGAAAAAGTGAGCCAAGACCAGCCGTAGTTCGCGGGAAACTGGTCCGTAGGCAAATATAGGAACGGGAGATTCATGGGTAAGCGATTTATAGGTTAGACTAATTTTGATTAATGTACCCTAAAAAACTATTGTGCTAATTGAATTTAATAGACGAGTTATAAGGTGACAGTCAAACTTAAAGGATTCAACTTTTGTTTTATGCAAGATAAAACAAAACATAGGACTTCTAGTATATGAAATATGGGGTGGCGATCACATCCACGAATTTTTGTTTTCAGTTTTGATTATGGAGAGTACTTCTGGAATATAAAAATGTCATCTTTTCAATGTAAGTGCGGTAGTTCAAAGTGTAAATATACAACTTCACATAAATCTAGTTGCACAGGATTTGAATAAATCGAAATAATATTATTTTAAGACATTAACTAAATTAGACTATTTATAATTTATTTCAAAACATATTTAACTCATTTTGTATGTAGTAAATAAATAAATAATACTCCTTAGTTTTATTTTCTTATAGTTTTATTTTATACCTAATTTTAATTTAATTTACGAAATTTACTCTTGTTTTTATTTAACATTTTTGCTATTTATAAGTTTGTATTAACAAATATAATTTTACCTCTATTGCGATATTTCATTAGTTTGTATTTTATTTGGTATAATTATTTTAAAACTTAAGGTATGTTGATGTGTATTACATATATTTTGTTTATTTCATAAGTTTCTTATATTTTGTTTATAATACTTTTACGACGATTTTCAAAATTATTTTAACTATTTTGCAGTATTTTTTGTCACTAATGATTTTTATTTTACTTTATGGACCATATTTTAAAAATATTAGCTTGCTGAGCTATGAAAAATGTTACTTATAATTAATATAATTTTGATGGATATTATATTGTCAATGAATTTTTATTTCCTTTATTCACTTTTAAATCTGTAATTATGTATAAATTTTGACTGGAAAGTAGGTTGAAGTCAGGGGCGGATCCATTAGGGGAATTAGTTATAGTGTGTAATGGCTAGATGAACTGATTAGTTTTGCCTCATTAATCATTTGAATTAAATTCGGTAGTTATACAACGTGATATTCAACGATATTCAATGGCTAGATATTAATATTTATAATCGCTAAATGTTATTACTTTCTTCGGTTTTAATAAATTAAATTACTGGTGAATGCTACGGACTACATTTAAGAGTGCCTACATGTTTCGTCAGAAATTTAACACAAAAATGTATGTTTGGAGTCGCATCGTACGAGTACAATAAGCGTGCTAGGAAGACGCGATACTCACGATGTTTGACTCTGGATCGATAAGTAAAATTGCGTTGTAGTATTCACGTTCCGTTCTGATTAAATTCTGATGTTGCACATTGCCCGTTTAATTTTTAATATGAAGATAATATAAATTAAATAATTACTGTATTATTAACTCATATATATATATATATATATATATATATATATATATAATTTTTAACATACATTACAAC
>WYDF02266271.1:0-13030 GCA_009867245.2 Adranes taylori
ACAAATCCTGATTGCTCATCCGCAATCTCTGGCAGCAGGATGTATTTTAGCCTGGCATTAAGTATATGTAGCATAATGTTACTGGCATGTGATACCAGTGCTATGGTTCTATAGTTAGCACAGTCTGCAGGGATATATAACATACCATATATAACATACCACAAATAATTTATTTATAGCGGAGATATTAACAAAAACATAAATTAATCTTTAATATAATATCAGTAGGCTATAGGTTTTGATAATGGCACATACATATTCAAATGAAGAAAAAGTTCATATGTTAGAAATGTATTTTGAAGCAAATAGAAACTGAAAATGCTTCTACGAGTTACGTTGAGCGTTTTCCAGAGAGAACACAACCAGATAGGACAATTTTTAGAAGGATACTTAGCAATTTACTGAATTTTGGTAGTTTCGAACAACAGCGAACTAATTATGAAGCTAACGATGCTGATATACGTCGAAATAATCTTTTGCAAAGTATTGCAAATAATCCCAGCTCATCAGGCGCCGTGGGGCTCGGGAAACTAAAATTACAAAGTCCACTCTACACAAAACCGTGAGAAAAAACCAAATACGATAATGACTGTCAAATATAATAATGATTTAAAAGATACTGATCTGGTTCCAGCAGGATGGTTGCCCTGCTCAAAACACTCCTGAGGTGCAATATTTTTTGAGAGAAAACTTGAATGAAATGATGCTTTCAACTAACGGACCAGTAGAATGGCATGTGAGATCACCCGATCTTAGCCCCCCCCCCCTCTACCGCCCTACCTCTGACTTCCATTTATGGGATACCACCAAAAACGAAGTATTTAGTTTTGAACCGCCAGAAACTCTGGAAGTTCAAAGAGTGCTGGATGTACTAAGATCATTAAACGGAAAAACACTTCGCTGATTTTGTCAGTCTGTTAGAATAAAGTGTCAAAAATGTGTGGAACAGAATGGCCGTCATGTAGAACATTTCTTTAAATGAATCAGCTTTTAGTACTTGTTTTTGACTTTTGGCTTTTATGTTGTTTTTACTGCTTTGATTTGTTATAGTATTACTTTTGACATATCTTTCGCTTCCATTTCTTACTGATATTTCATTTCAAAGTGTTGGTATCATAACCTACTAATTTTTTATTAAAGATTAATTAATGTTTTTGTTAATATCTCCGCTATAAATAATTTATTTGGGGTATGTTATATATCGTTGAAAAGGTCTTTTTATAGACTTTTTATCTGACTAACCAAAAATCCAATATGGCTGCCATAGGAAAAACAAAAGATAATACTAATAACTTGAAAACAAATGACAATTAGAGATATCTGTTTGCATAAGAAAATTTGTCTTACAAAATTGTATGAATATTGTAAAACTTTAGAAGAGGTCGCATTATGTGTAATGGAGTTATTGAGGAAAATTGAAATCGACAAATTTTAGTTTTTTCAAGTTATCTAAAAAGCTAGGATTAATTTGAAATGAGATTTTCCACGAGTATTGAATTCCGCAAAACATTCCCCATTTAACCGTAACTGTATGTCTTCTAATAACCGAGATACCAATGTTGAGCATCTAAATGTGGACTAAATGTATTGTGAGATAATGAAAAACAGCTATATTATTGTGGCTAGGTTTTATTGTAATTAAGCATTAGACATGCTCATGCTATAAGCTGATGATACCAACATGGAATCATCTGAGGAGTGATTTGAAAAATAGGCTCTATACTTGGAACGTCACCATTTCAGAATGAGTTATTTAAATGGTTCAATGCCTGTATCGAAAATGTTGAATAACTTGTTATTGGATCATCTTGTCGATGAAAACATTACTGTTATCGACGTGAAAGGTTACCAAAAATTTCAATACCTATTAGCGTTGATGAAATCTGAGAAAGAAATACTTTGAAGAGATATTCGAGTTATAAATCTGGAGCAATATATTGATTGTCCACGGCTGATGAAATTAATTTCGCCTATGTGTCTACATCATGGAAATAATGACTACCTATATGCGCATATTAGAAAACGTAAAAACATTATATGATTACATTGATAACACCGATAAAATAAACGCAAATATGGAAATATTTAATATAAAATTGATTAATCTTATATTTATTGGTTTTATTTTTTTACCCTATTCTAAAAAAATCTATATTTGCCTAAAACCAGATCACGTACTCAAATAATTTTTAGAACACACACAGCTTTTATAATCATCATAGACCCAATGAAACTGAATATTTATTTTATTCCATTTATTCTTAAAAAGAATAATACGCATGCGATAAAGTTTTAACACCAATTGTCAACTAAATGAAATAATTACTAAGAAACAATAATAGGTTTTATAAGTTTTATTTTAGAATAAAAATTAGTGACAACAATAAAATCAGACATTAATTTGATTTAAATTTTCCAACTAGTCGATATTAGTATAATTTAAACTTACATTTGTGCTGTAAACATCACGTACCCTATACTCGTTAAGTTGATTTTTTGTATCAAAAATTCAACAATCAACAGCAGTTGCGGATTAAAAAACTGTTTTTATAATAGTTGCCTCCCTGAAAGTCAAAACTCCTAATCAATATTTAAAAGGAGGCTAAATTCCAATATAGTCAATTTACCATGATCAAAGTACTTTAGACACTTAATTGAACTGGACTAGAATGAATTCCTCAAAGCAACATAATACTATTTTATACAATATACTAAACATGAATAAGAATTTTTGGGTATTGCTATAGTATACAAGAGAATAAAAAATAAGTTAAAAACTTGTTTCGCGTTATACTCGTCCCCGTCCAGAAAAAAATCGCCCCGACATTTAAAAATGCAAAGAGAATATCAAGCGTAATTTAATAAAGATGGTACTTTGTATATAAATTAAATTTATCTGACACATATGTATGTTCCTCCTATATTATAATGAGATTACATTTGTACACTTGTTAAGTACAATCCCACGCAAAACATGTCTGAAGTGACGTTGTCAATTGCATCTAAGAGAGGGCTATGTGTGACTTGATACTACTAAAACACCATTTTCGCAACATAAATTGAAATCGCTGAAACTGATTGACCATAGCAAATCATAGTAAATCTGCAATACATTTTTCCATTAAATTAAATGCACATACATTCTCATGTTTTTTCTCATTACTTCCCCTCTGTATACCTGTCCCCACTTTTCCTGCATTGCCTAATTTATTGATCACATCCCTTTCCTCCTTCTCTTTAATTATTTTGCACCTTATTTCTCCTTTTTCTATACTTTTTCTGCATCCTCATATTCCTCTCTTCTCTGGCTCTTCTATATTCTGTCCTTGCTTTTTTGCACCTCGGGATTTGTACTCTTCTTTGATACATCTATTTGTCTATTCCATCTTCTTCTCTCTTAATTTTTTTATCTCTACTTTGACCAAGTCCCATAACTCTTTTTTCCAATTCCAAGTTTTCTCCATCATTCATATTTAAAACCTTTCTCTCTCTTCTTTTTTATCCCATGCCTAGTTACTTATTTACTCTTCGACGCTACAGCCCATGTAGGACCTTGACCTCTCTGATAATCTTTGCCCAATGTTGACGAACTTTTACTTGTAAAAAAAATTTTTCTTGCTCAAAAATATAAAAGAAGGGTCGGTTTTTCGGTGTCAGGTTGTACGTATGTATGTGTGTACGTACGCACGTCTGTATGTTCAACAATTTCTCCTTCCCTATGGAACCGATCTGCATGAAGTTTGGTAGACAGATGTAGACTATGAGCCCGCAGAACGATTTTTTTATCATTTTTTTTATAAATCCAATATGGCGGACAGGAGCAATTTTTTTGTTCAGAAATTTATATTCACACTAGGAGGCTGAAATTTTGCACGCACCCTTGTATTATGCGTCGAATAAAGAATGTACCATGTTGCCAAACTGTATAGGAAGCGGTGTTGCTACGTTTGAAATTTAACAAACGTTTTGAGATATCTCAGGAACAATAGAAGATACGCCAGTCGAATAAACTTTATTGTATAGGCTACATAAAGACCCTTCGATTTCGTTTGAAACATGTTTTTTGTTTTGCAAATTTTGCGGTCAATTTTCTCAAAAAATTGACGAAGGATTTTAATTAAACGTTTTGTGCCAAAAGTTCCTTTAATATTTAAGCGAGTTTAAAAAGGTCGCACACCATAGCACCGGTTTAATTTAACGTTGAACAAAAAGTGTACTACCCTAAATATCTCGATTCCTATGAAAGTTGAATAAATGAAACTTGAGGAACTTATGAAAGACCATGGGACCTCAGATTTGCCTCCGTGAACAGTTGAATATACTGAACCGATTTTGAGCAATAAAAAAAAAGTCAAAACTTTTTAGTAGCACCCTGTAATTTTGGTAGCCCTTGTGATTTGCTATACAATGATACCACATATAATGGACCTAACTCTTATAGTTCCAAATATATAGGCTCTAATAACTTTAAAAATTCTTCATTTGTTATACGGAAACAGATTCTCAATAATAATGCATAGCATATGCACAACACATACGTATGCTATAATATGATTGACAATTGTTTTTCTTTTTCAAATCTCTCGTACACATTGGTAGTTATTTTCCCACGGTAAGGTCATATAAATGAAACAAAAGACGATTGGTTTTAATTTGTATTACATTAAATATACCAGGGACATACAATTTTTTTGAGAGTTTGATAAATGTCATAGAAGTTATCAAAACAAATTAGATCAAATCTCATCAAATCGGATCAAATCAGTTCAAATAACATCAAATTAGATCAAATCAGATGAAATCAAATCAGATCAAATCAGTTCAAAGCTAATCAAATCAGTTCAAATCAGATCAATGCAGTTCAAATCAGATCAAATCACATCAAATCAGATCAAATAAAATCCAATAAATTCAAATCAGATCAAGTCAGTTCAAATCAGATGAAGTCAGATTAAATCAGATCAAATCACCTCTAATCAGTTTAAATCAGATTAAATCAGATCAAATCACCTCTAATCAGTTTAAATCAAATGAGATAAAATCAGATCAAACTAGATCAAGTTAGTACAAATCAGATGAAAGTAGATCAAATCAGGCCAAATCAGGCCAAATCAAATCAAATCAGTTCAAATCAGATCAAATGAGATCAGATCAAACCAGAACAAATCGCTTCAAATCACATCAAATTTGATCAAATCAAATCAGGACAAATCAAACAAGATCAAATCAAATCATATAAACTCAGATCAAAGCCGGTCAGATCACATCAAATTAGTTCAAATCAGTTAAGATCAGATCAAATAGTTCAAATCAGTCAAATCAGATCAAATCCGTTCAAATCAAATCAGTTGAAATGAGTTCAAATCATATCAAATCAGATTAAATCAGTGCAAATCAGATCAAACCAAACCAGAACAGTTCAAATCGGATCAAAACAAATCAAATCAGTACAAATCCGATAAAATCAGTTCAAATCAAATAAAATAAGGTCAAATCAGTTCAACTCAGATCAAATAAGTTCAAATCAAATCTAATTAGATCAAATCAGATTAAATCTGATCAAATCAGATTAACTCAGGTCAAATCAGTTCATCTCAGATCAAATCAGTTGAAATGAGTTCAAGTCAGAATAAATCAGATAAATCAGTTCAAATCAGATCAAATGAGTTCAGATCAGAACAAATCAGTTCATGTCTGATCAAACCAGATCGAATCAAATCAGATCAAAAGAGGCCAAATCAGGTCAGATCGCATCACATCAGATCAAATAGTTCAAATCAGATCAAATCAATTCAGATCAGAACAACTCAGTTCAAATCAAATCAGTTGAAATGAGATCAAATTGTATCAAATCAGTGCGAATCAGACCAAGTCAAACCAAAACAGTTCAAATCAGATCAAAAGAAATCAAATCACTACAAGTCAGTTCAAGTAATGTCAAATCACTTCAAATCAGATCAAATAATATCAAATTAGCTCAAATCAGATCAAAACTGATCAAATCAGATGAAAGCAGATCAAACCTGATCAAATCAGATCGAATCAAAATAAATTAGATCGGATTCAAATCAGATCAAATAACAACAAATTAGATTAAATCAGATGAAATCAAGTCAGATCAAATCAAATCAGTTCAAAGCTATTCAAATCGGCTCAAATCTGATCAAATCAGATCAACTCAGATCAAATCAGTTCAAATCAGATCTTTGCAGTTCAAATCAGAACAAATCAGATTAAATCAGATTAAATCAGATCACATTAGATCAAATTAGATCAAATCAGATCAAGCCATTTATTTTATTTGATTATAGAGATCAGATCAAATCAGATCAAATCACATTAAATCAGAGCAAACCAAATCAGATCAATGCAGTTCAAATCAGATCATATCAGATCAAATAAAATCCAATAAAATCAAATCAGATCAAGTCAGATGAAGTCAGATTAAATCAGATCAAATTACCTCAAATCAGTTCAAATCAAATGGGATAAAATCAGTTTAAAGCAGATCAAACTAGATCAAATCAGTACAAATCAGATCAAATCAAGTCAAATCAGGTCAAACCAGATCAAATCAAATCGGTTCAAATCAGATCGAATGAGATCATATCAAATCACTTCAAATCACATCAAATCAGTTCAAATCTGATCAAATCAAATGAGTTCAAATCAGAACAAATTAGTTTAAATGAGTTCAGATCAGATCAAATGAATTCAGATCAGATCAAATCAGAACAAATCAGATCAAATCAGTTCAAATCTGATCAAACCAGATCAAATCAATTCAGATCAAATTAGGTCAAATCAGGTCAAATCACATCAAGTCAGATCAAATCAGATCAAATAGTTCAAATCAGATCAAATCAGTTCAAATCAAATCAGTTGAAATGAGATTAAATTATATCAAATCAGTACAAATTAGATCAAATCAAACCAAAACAGTTCAAATTAGATCAAAATAAATGAAATCACTACAAATCAGATCAAATCAGTTCAAGTAATGCCAAATCAGTTCAAATCAGAACAAATCAAATTAGTTCAAATCAGAACAAATCAAATTAGTTCAAATCAGATCAAATCATTTCAAATCAGATAAAGTCAGATCCAATCAGTTCATGCGCAGATTAAATAACTGATAAAACTATGGTCGGCAGGGCGCCGGTCTTACACGCCAGACTGCTATTTTAGAAATTAATCAAAAAAGAGTCAAGAGCGATCATAGGCCATGGCAAATCGAACAATGAAGCTGTCCGCGCCGTAGTCAAATACTAGGAAAGAGTGAGTTACGCGCGGCAGTAGGGTGCGTAACCGGGGATTAATGGATAGGTGATTTTTAGATCACGCAAATTTTATTTAATTTCCCCTAAACAACTATTGTGCAAATTGAATTTACGAGTTATTAGGTGACATTCAAAATTAAAAGGTTCAATTTTTGTTTTATGCACGATATAACAAAACGTAGGACTTCCAGTATATGAAAGATGGGGTGGCGATCACGTCTACGAATTTTTTGTCTTATGGTGAAGATATTGTCTGTCGTTGATCTACCCTAGCAAAATCCGTACTGGTAGTCTCCCAGTATGTGTTCTAGTAGTGGCGTTAGTCTCAGCCATTACCTTGGCTAATGCTCTATACACGACAGTAAGCAAAGATATAGTACGATAATTTTCACATTTTGCTTATCCTTCTTACAAATAATGGCCAAATTCCACTGGTCCGCCATCAATTCTTTTCCATATATTTCCATCCAGCCTTAATCATTTCTCCTGAAATATTATCACTTCCTGGGACCTTATACATCAAACTTTTAATTTTCAACTTAACTTCCTCCACGGTCGCTACAGGTTCATGTACTACTAATACTGTGCCACGGCTGACCGTTCTCTGTTTCATCTTGTTCTGGCAATATAATCTCCGCAGCAGTATTCAGCAGCTCACTGAAATATTCAGCCCATTGGTTTAGAATCAGTTCTTCCCGTTCTATAGTTTGTTTTCTTATAAAGCTTTTCTTCAGTTCCTGTATTCTTTTATAGAAGTTCCTCACTTCCTCATCGTTATATTCTTCTAGCTCTAATCCATTTATTCTCTGACTCTCGCTTCTTTCTTCTACAGATGCTATCCGCCGCTTTTCTTTTCTTTTTGGAATCTTCTGTACTGCTTCTTATTGTCCTACTTTCTTCCTTGCCTCATTTTTCTCCATTATTGCTTTTTTGCAATCTTCAACAAACCATCCTGGTCTTTCCATCCTTTCTTCCATCTCTAAAACTTCTTCATCCGTTTCTTGTAGGGCCTCCCTTATCGTACACCAGTTTTCTTCAATACTTTCCACAGCCAATTTTGTTGTTTAGCCTCGAACTTCTTCCAAAGTTGGGATTCATATTTCAGTCCAATTTCCTTTTCTATTAACTTGGCAACAATGTATCTTCTTGGAGCTTCGCTCCAGCTCTATAGATCGCAATACGTTGTATGTATTTCACTCTGACTATATAATGATCCGAATCGCAATCAGCTCCTCTATAATTATCCACCTCCAGGATATCAGATGTGTGTTTCTTATCAATTATTACGTGATCGATTCTGATTGACGGTGGCGACCACCGTGTAGCTTTATTATATTCTTCCTCTGGAACCATGTGCTTTTCACTACCATTCCATTTCCCATTGTTACAGATTTTATTAATTAAAATTAATTAATGTAGTATATGTATATACCTAACCTGAGGATTGTAGAATTTTGCTACTGACTGTACTTGAATTTAATTTAATTTAAAATAAAATAAAATAAAATACGCGATCTATGGGTGGTGCTTACTTAGATGCGAATCAGATTCAAGAGTGCGAATTTAGCTCGCTCTGCTAGAAAAAGTTGGTCACTTAATGGGAGAATTATTGCTGATAGAGCTGTGCGAGATCCTCACTAATAAACTATCATAACAAAACCTCAAATGCGTTTAATTAACGTTAGCTTGGGTGGGCCCTTTTATATGAAATTAACTGAAAAGCAGCAACTTTTGGTGCTCGGTTCGTTGGCTTCACTTCTCGTTGTAGTCGGCGGCGCGCAGGCATGACTTGAAATTTTTTTTTGCTAAAATATTTAAGAAGCGTAAAGTTCTAGGAAGTATAAGAATCTTATGGAACAATATTGCATTGCATCTTGTCGTAATTCTATGACATCATAAGATGTTTTTCATTCAGATTAAAGCGCAAGCGAACTCGCGAGCAGCGCTACCCCTGGCAATGCGGAAGCTAGCCAATCAAAAAAAAATACGTGTTGTTGAATCGCGAAAATATTTCCGCGATAGCAAACAATTATACTTGTATGATTATATGTAATTGTTGGTACCAGGCTGCGAGATATTACCTCTTAATATGTGTGAGTGAGTAAGCTCACATCCTTGATGAAATAATAATGATTAAGGCGTTAGTAGTTGTAATCCACGATGTCCGTGTAAGATCGACATTTGCGAAATTATGCTTCTCGCTGCCGGTGTACCTTCTTGTGAAAGAATATCTTCTTTCGCTAAATGCTGTTTGCTGACTCGCCACTCGTGCATTTTTATTCCGTATAATAAATTATATATTTCGAATTAAATAGTCGATGTGTGTTTGGTTGGTCCAGTTTCTTATAGCTTCTCTGATGGCAGAGTTGGGTAGTATCCGGAAGCTGTATCTGGGTATTTTTGAAATGTATCCGTATTCGTGACTAAATTTGTAGGTATCCGGATACCGGATACTTTTTTCAGTATTCGGATACTTTTAAATTAATCGACGTGCGTATGAATGGGGCAATATACCCGCCGTACCTTGAATCTTATTTACCACACTCATTGATCATACTTTTATGTGGCCATTTCCTAATTTTCATAACCATTCCATGTTATCTCTATTAAAAACCTTTATCAGATGAACGCGGGGATCAAAATTTAGATGATTTTTTTTATTTTACTGATTTCCAAGATCACAAAAAAGCAGGCAGTACAATGATACATAGCGAACAGGGTATCAGTGCCTAAAGCAATAAAACTACAAAAATATTCAGCTGGAATTGTTTATATATTTAGAAGATAAAGAACCACTTTACAAAATGAGTACCCCATATTAGAAAAGAGTATCAAGTACAACACATGTTTATCTTCGTCAGCACCAGTAGAAAAACTTTTCTCTCTTGCCTTAGACAAAAAAACTTAAGTGATGAATACTTTGAGGTATTGGTGCTGACGAAAGCAAATTCAAAGGTACTATTATGGATACAAGCAGCCCAAGATCGACGAAATTGGGCAGAGTTACGGGAGGCCTATGTTCAGCAGTGGACTAGATGAAGGCTGTGTGATGATGATGATGATAATATTATGTTCATGCATACCTACCTAGTAATGTTTATTTGTATTTAAGCTTATTTGCATTGTGTAGTTATAACTATTTGCATGAAAATATTATTTACCCATACTTTTTAAAAAGTATCTGGATACGTTGAAAGTATCCGTATTCTATATTCGAAGACTTTTTTGCCGTATCCGACCCAACTCAATCTGATGGAACTAACTGGAATTCCCAGAGCCGGCTCCGGACCAGTAAATAGTGTGCTGAATGGCTTCTTTGCTAATGCATCAGCTGTCTCGTTGCCTACAATGTCCCTATGGCGTGGTGCCCAAATCAGTGTAACTGAGTTGGTCATAGCCAGTCGTCATAGTGCATTTATGCATTCGTTCGTTAGTTCAGACACATTTCTGGTATTGTTTAGCGCCTGAAGTGCCCCCTGACTATCGCTTACTATAAAAATGTTTTTTGTTATATTCCTTTTTTATGGCTTTGGTATAAATACTACCCTAAGTCCATGGAATGTGTCCTAATGTAAGGCTTGTTCTGAGAAGTTCAGTGATAATCCTTCCTAATGCCCCAAGGTATTTCTGCAGCATTATAGGCATGATGGCATACCTTCCAGGTGATTTCTAAGGTTTGAATGAGTTGTTTGCCCATTCAACGCTTTTAGTATTGACAATTCGTTTTGCAACCCCCAGTCAACCCTTCCAGTGCCTACTATACGGCGCGGAAGACTCCGACCGTCCGAATCGTTTACACTTGTCACTACTGGAACGGAATCTTGAAAGTGCGTGCCGAAGAGTTCCTCCAGGGTCTCCCTTTCATCTCGCGTGTATGTGCCGTCTGCTTTACGCAGGGTACCTATTGGCATGAAAGATCCTTTTGAAAGGTACAAGCTGAATACTTTCTATTTCATCGCAGTGCCCCCTCCAAGGGTGCCGCTTGGCCTTCCTTAATGTTCATTGTAATCTGTGAGAGTATTACGATAGTACTCCCAGCCACCACATTTTTTCGCCTTATTAAAGTACTTTCGCCCTCAGCCTTGTTAGTCCATTATTCCACCAGAGTGGTTTTCTTGTTGGATAGCGTAACGGTGACGGGGCAGCTGTTAGAATTAGCTCCTCCAGATTTCCCGCAAATTTGCAGAAAGGTTATTTTTATACAAGTCCCAGTTTTCCGCAGGTTACGGTAAAAGTCTTTGCTCAATGACAATAGTTTGATCTCAAATTTGATGTATCTGTGATCAGAGAGAGTTGCTCATCAGCTACATGCCAATTTTTCACATAGTTACCTGTATGGGATGTCCCTATTGCGATATCAATAACTTCCTGCCTTTGTTTTGTCACAAAGATAATTTTGTTGCCTGTGTTCATTATATCTAAGTTGTTAGTTAAAATGTAATTGTAGAGTGACTCACCTCTTATGTTCGTATCTGAACTTTGCCAGCTCTGATTAGGTTTGATTAGCTCAGATCCTCTGCCGCTCCTGAACAAGTTGTCCATTTCCTTTGTTGGAGGATTCGGTTCGTCATAAGGAAGCTAGGCCGATGCAAGCATAAACTCCTTCGAACCACAGGTCCCTTTTGATTTTTACTACTGCTATGTCCCGAAGTCCCTGGAACATAGTTGTGTTAGTGGTAGAAATTTTATGATTTTCGGCGGATCTGCTATCAACCAGTTCTCCAGTGAAATCCCCTAGACCTCGTGCAGAGTCCTTGTGGGCCCGTCGCTCTTGTATGAGGGCAACATCAATGTCCTCTAACAATTTTCTAGGAGCTGCAGTAGCGGCTCTAATGTGGTGAAGGTTTACCTGAGCAATTCTTATCCGTAAGGGTTTGTCTGCTCAGTCTGTTCCTCCACCACTTGTTCTTTCTCAGGTTTCAAAACCTGAAAAGTAATCATTGTCAACGTTGAGAATTTATTTGCCTTCAGTTTCCTGAAGGATTCCTGGTTGATGGAGTAGACTATTGTCTGACCACTCTCAGACTCCTTCCTACTCATGACAAGCCTGTTTGTCGCGTTGAGCTAAGGATTCTGGTATTCAATCGACTCCTGAATTGCTGACATCGGCTCTTTCCCAGGGTCTTTTTGGAAGGTCCTTAGAATTGACAACTGCCAACTCCACCCCTTCTCAAACCTCCCCAAAACCTTCGCAAACCTGGAGGCTGTTTCCTAGGGCGCCTCATCACCTCCTTCTTTAGCTTTCTTGGAATTAGATCAGCTTGTTCCTAACTCAAGTTCACGCGTGGATAGCGTCTGCTTAGCACCGCCTTCTTAGAACCCAAAGCATCCATGAAAGACATAGTGTGCGGCTCAGCGCTCCTAGGCTTTTTGGTATCCTGCTCTGTGTTTTCAGGAGTACTGGGATTCGACTGAGCGCGTCTTATTCCCCCATGCGAACTCCTCGCAGTCCTGTTTCAGACTTTGGCTGTGTGCGGCCTGTCTTCGACTTTTGATCGACCCAGGTCCTAGCAGCAATTTTCTGGACTCGTTTGAGCTTTTTCTTTGAGCTCCCTACAAACTCTTGTCCTTCAGTCTGATTGTATCAATCCCTGAGACAAGACCTCCGTCAGAAGGCTCAGAAATCTGATATCCCGGTTCCGCCAAGTATGCAGATTTCTCCGCTAGTTGGGGGGGGGGGGGGGGGGAAGGGTTGAGAGGGGTGGGGTTGCGCCTCCCCCTAACTGGTGGGGAGACTTGTTTTCGGGTCA
>WYDF02266282.1:0-18603 GCA_009867245.2 Adranes taylori
TAATGAACAGCAGAGGACCCAGTACCGCGCCTTGTGGTACTCCATGCCTAACCGTTTGACTCATTTGCCATTTAAGTATAGAAGAGGTTTATTACACACGTAAACAAAAAGTCAAAAGATAAAATGTAAGTATTACAATATAAATACACATACAAAGTAAAACATGTTATATCTATATTTCCGAAAACAAACTGATCTATGGTATGTGGATGCTGCTTTGCAAGAGCTATTCTTCCCATTCTATATTTATTGTCAGGTTTACGAAAATTTATTCTAATGAATTTTTCGAAGACCTGCTTGAGCAGTTTCAGCGAAACAAGTAGGATTTTTCGCTCAATTTGTTATCAATGTCGGTGAAATTTGGCTCCTGAGTTGAAGTAACAGTAACTGCAAAGTATGTTTGAGTTTCAATGAAACGAAACAAGTTCGGACTTTTTGTGTCGATTTATCTCTATCGATGAAACTGGTTCACTAGTTTACTATTGAGACGAAGTTACTATTGTTATAGAGGTTAGAGCATCCCTGGAAAAAGTGAATCGACTTAAAAGAAGAGAGACCATGTTGAAAAATAAAACTGAATTTAACAAAATAAAATTGAATTTAGAATTAACAAAATAGTCTTTTATGTTATTATCGAAACATTTCAGACAATTCTGGTAAAAAGAAACTAAGGACAAATGAACAGCCTCTCTACGGATTTCGGTATAAATGGAAATGAATTTCTCGAATAGTTAAAGATACCACTGTCAATAAAAAATGTATTTTGAAAAATTGTTACCTCAATTACTAAAATAAAAGATTTTTTCTTTAAAATTTCGATTCAGCCCAGCAATTCAATGGAAAAAATATTCAAATTGAGCAGAAATGGAACACATACTCGTATGATGTAGTATTTTGTCAAAGTGAATGCTCTTTATGATTTTAAAACTTACAAAATTAAAATTACGTACCATATAAGTAAAGTACTGTTTTCAATAAAAAATACCCTTACTTTAATCGCTTGAATCTCTCTCCTGAAGCAAAAATCTTTTGATATTGCGGAACGACGGAATTCGCGAGTTCACGATGCACGAAATAGATGTGTGAATCCAACGAAGTCTTCTGTCCGAATGCTATAAAATAAATGAACTATTCTAAAATCTTTTAGTAAACTATATTTTGCATTATGTAATATATTGTTTCTTCGAAAAAAAATTACAACTTACCTTTAGAACAAACAAGACAATTGTATTTCTTAATACCATGATGAACATTATCAATATGCCGACGCATCGAGTTCCGTGAACAGAATTGTACCAAACATATCGGACACGTATGCTTCTTTTTTAAAATGGCTGCTGTTTCTGGTTCGTGTAATTCTAAATGACGTTTGAAGCGTTTCTTTGCGATCAGTTTGCCGCACACATGACACGCGATTGGCTCATCTAATACTCTTATGCCTTTGTGGACGCGATTCACATGATGTCTGTAGAACAAAGTTTAACATAATTTAAACGAAAGTACAATTCATAAATTAAAATGTATGTCATTTTGAATCAAATACAGTGAAACTGTTTGAATTTTGCGTTGTTTTTTCTTTAGATACAATACAGTGAAACTATTTGAATTTTGCGTTGTTTTTTTTAAATACAATTAGAGCAGACATAGTTAACTTGTGGTCAAGAAGATTCGAATATCCCAGCTCTGGTTAAAACTAAAGACCTTTCTTCAGAAGAACACATAGTTCCATTTGTCTTTGGAAATTAGTTTCAAAGTAATTATGACTTGAAATCTACAAAACAATGTGATACATTTTTAAAGTATTATCTTTTGATACATGCAAAAAAGTTTAAATCAACGTATAAACAAATTACTTGGCACAACGTTGCGATCGTTGATCTAGGTTATAACGTTAGATCAAGAAGATTTAATAACATTTTCCTGTTTCAGAAAATGTATTTAAGTGTTTATCGCTTCACACTTTCAAGTTAGCTCAGGATTCTTTAATAATTTAGGAAATTTAAGGTTTGGAAGCTCAATTCTGGAACCAATTGATAATATGAATTATTGTGCTACCTTACTACCAAACAATTTTATAAGAAATTGAAAAGATTTGGTAATAAATGATAAATGCAAAGAAACACATAATGAAGATCTTACCTGAGTGATGTTTTCTCGGCCAAAAATATTCCACACTCTGCACATTGGACTTTCACGCGTACTCGATGTTTGCTACGGTTATGCCAAGACATACGAGAACGCATAATCATCTCGCCGCATGTCGTGCAAGCAGCCAATTGATGACGTTTTTCTCGTTCGTGAGTGCGCTTGTGCAATATACGTTCGGCATCCGATGTGTATGTGATGCCACATTGTTTGCAAGACTTGTCAAGGTATCTTTTGCGTGCCGGTGTGGTATTAGTAGTAGATGACTTATTCTTATTATGACGCCAACTAACATAAAACACACATATCCAGACATTTCACATGATTATACATTAGTTTTATTTCATTGATTATAGAGATAAAATTTTCATATAGATGAAATACATTCGCTTTAACTACTTGGAGTTTTTGAGGCCCACCAGGTTTGACTTTTACTACAAATCTGCTCAAAGAAATTCGCTTGTTTACAATATATCGGAAAATGACATTGTCTGGTATTTCCCGACAATGATTGGGCCTTGTTGGGAGTAGCAATGCTCTGCAAAGTTTATGAGATTGGTAAGCAATCAATTTTATAATTATCTATTTTTATGACGCGACCCACATGATCTCCAACTATGGTGGCACGTCTACTGCTCCTATACTCACATACGCGTGTTACTGTGTAAGTTCACATGTACAAAGGTAGTAAGTCTGTAATGTTACAGTTTTGTAAACGGATTAAAAAGTTAAAAAAAATATTCCTAGAGATTTCGCGGGTCACAGGTTGCTCAACGTTAGTAAATAACATTCAACTATTTGTCAAATATTTTCTTGATTAATGACAGATGTTTTCTCCAACATCTCTTTCTCCAAGGTAGAAGAAAGTGCAACTATTTTAGTGTTGGCCGCGTCCTTTTCAAATTACTACAACTCATCAGTAATCAGCTCTTTACATTACCATCAATCATACCCAGACTAAGGATTTCAGCATTATTACACAAAACAGTGTCAGGTCATTAGACTGGAACAGTTTTATGGAGATGATAGAGGGAATATATTATCTGGGTTAGCGCTCCCATCAATTACCAGTCCGAAAATGGCTGTAAATAATTAAAACGGAATACTAGATGTTTCATGCATTTTTCCATTAACAGAAAACAGTTATACATCAAAAGTTTAGTAAATTTATTTTTATAGTTTTAATAAAAACATTGAAGAAATAGGCAAATAAATATATCAAATAAAAATATACATACTTAATATGTTTGTTAAGTCTTTGCTCATTCTTACATATCTGTCCGCACTGCACGCAAACGAATTTCTTTTTTACCGGGGCTCTTGTTGTCGTACTTTGAAACATACTATGCTCGACAGATATCGGTTCGAGATTCTCAGACCGCGGTACGCCAATGGCCGCCGATGCCACACCGGTATCATTAATCCATGTAGATGATGGTTTCCAAGTCCATTTTTGAGATACTTCCTCGACGCGGCGATGTTGACTTTGATGAAAAGCAAAAAGGTATTTTGGTATCATTTGTGCGCATTCCATGCACAACGAATAGCCGCATTTTGCGTTGCTTTCAACTTGATTCACTGATTGTACAGATGAGTTTTCACTTTTAATATATCCATTATCCTGTATTATTATAATTATAAATGTTATAAGTAATATTATTATAAGTTACATTTACATTATTAGAAATGTTATAACTCCTGAAATTTAATTTGTAGTTAAATGACACAGTACTGATTAGATAGTTTAATGTTTACAGAAGATATAAAAATCATTTATTTGAATTTGGCCTTATGAGTAAAGTGAACATTTTCATATGTTCTACATTAAGTTTTGTCATCTAAATATTCTAAAATCTAATTGGTAATCACCAACTACATACTATATTTTTCCAATCGTACTCTACTCCGAACTACTTACAAATTAGAAACGAATGAGATTTTGAATTGAACACTATCAGCTTAATTGTTACTTAAGGAAATTTTCATAAGTAATAAAGTCTCTCAAATCTATTCGATGGAACTCAAATCCATTCGATGTTGAAATCAAAACAAATATATTTCTTTTAAGAACAAACAGATTTTGTACATTTTTAGGGTTAGGGAGCGTAGGAAAATAAAATATGTAGATCTCATCATCTGTTAATTCCATACACTAATATAAATTATTATTAATAAAAATATGCAAAGTTATACTCCTACAATATCTTGTGATGAAGCTTCTATCTTAGGCATTCGCATAGGCAATGGTATATTCAACGATTCACTGACACTTTCATTAAGATCAACTGTTACCGATTGAGGAGACATTTCTGGTGCTGTTATCTGAAGATCGATTAATCTTGATCCATTATTGTTTGTTTTCATTGTGTCTTGCTCAGTACTGTCACTTATGGTATTAGCAATTTTTGATTTCGATTGTTTTGGAATATATTTTTTATATACTTTCTGAATTTTCATCTAAAACAATAATAAAAATAAATTTACACACAAATGGAGATACGTATTATCACGCGCAGAACAATTCAACTCTTAAACATAAAACATGATGTACTACCAAATCAAAATTATTTCAGTCTTGTAAGTTTCAAAGATTTTTATTAATTTCAAAATTCAAATATGGAAAAATAATGATAAAATAAGAATCCTGTACTATCTATATCTTCAATATGATCGCCTTTGTCCAAATTATGGCTTTAAGTCGGTTAAAAACGTATTGTTCCTGCGCCATTGTGAGTCTCTGGCATTTCCGCCAAAGTGCTAACTTAGAGACGATGTTGAGTTCTGTAGAAATGTTAAACGTTTGCAACCAATATTTGAGAGTCCAATGCTTCAATGCTGCTTCCGAAACAAATTCACAATAAATATTCGCGTTTATCTTAACGTCACCACTGACCACTGACGGTGAAATTTAGGTACAATCTACCCGATCTAATAAGGAAACCCGATCTGCTAGTTGACAAGTTGTTCAAGTTTTTGACAACGCTTCATATACATTGTTTATAACTTTTTTTATATACAACTGAAATACATGCTTGTAAAAAATATAATGGACTATAAACTGGCAAAATTTTCCTTTCCATTTGTAAGTTAGAACCAAAAAAAAACTAGTTTCACTTGAACTTCTTTTCATCTCCAATTAAGGATTAAAAAAATAATATAAACAAATAGCAAAAAACATTTTCATTCGTTTTTCAAACATTTTCATTTATTTTAACATTCTTCTTTTTTTAATGTTAAAATAAATCATTTGGCCCACTAACAACACTCCGGTAACGTCGCATTTTATTCCTTATGGGAAAAACCAATTATGAAAGATAGTGTCAAAAGCTGAACTTGTACTGATTATATCCAGGGCGGAAGGTAATGGGTACGTACGGTGTTTCTCCGTTATATAGTAAAAATATAAAAGGCGTCAAATGTATAATGGTACCCGCTATTCTTGTTAGTCATGTTAAAATAAGTATTTCCTGCAACTAATTTGAGCACAATCGGTTAATATTTGACTGCGCGCAACGAACGAATGCGTTTAGAAAAGTTCAGATAGGCATCCTCGCTACTCGCACTTAATTACTCTAATCTTGTTTTCAATGAAAACAAGTAGAAATAACATCTATAAGCGAATACTACAGAAGTGAAATAGTGCCATCTGCGCATTGATAGCGAAAGTAAAGGTAACATAACCTCACATAATATCTATTTTGATCTCGCTAACAATAAAGTCGTGTTGAATTCAGTCACAGACGTAGTGAAATCTGTATAATCACAGTGCGCTTGTTAATTTTATTAGTTTTTTTCTTAGTGTTGCGTAATCTATTTAAGAATGGCTAAGCGGCCTTTAACCAGACAGAATACCTATATTTGGCTAGTCGGAGCTACAAGTGAAAAAATTCTCGGAATGAAACTTCCTACTTACAGGCAAGTCTTATCTGTATTTTATCAACATAAGGTTTTGAGTAAGACCGTGGGAGAAAGCTCTATTTATGAAGTTAGACATGTTTTACAAATATGGAACAAGGCTAGAATTCCGACAACTTAACGAAATGTCATAGAAAAGCTGGAAAACATGTTTGAGAGGTGGGTCAAACTTAAAAAGAGTTCAAAGCGTGTAACAGAAGTTCAAGAAGCAAACGAAAGCACTTTAAATAAAGAAATGGACAAGTTATTCGACATTGCTCATGCTAACGCCTTAATTATGATCACAATCAATTCAGGAAGATAAGGATTTTTGAAGAGATCAACAAGGGGTGCGAAAAGGGTATATGGCTGGTGTAGATATGGCTTTGACTAAAAAAGAGATGACATGTAAAAGAATGAATTGAAAAAAAAAACATGATAAAAGAAAAAATACGTACGATCAATCACTGTCGCATTTCTCCAAGTCGTCATCTGAATCAGGAATGTGTGATGAAGAGGAAAAAGCAAATCCTTCAACGTGGTCCAAATCGGTTCAAAAAGAACAAAAACTGTAAATATCATTACACTAGAGCTTGCTTCAGCACTTGATCGCACAAATGTAAACTCAATTGTCCAAGGTTTAGGACTTGATGCTTCCGGTTTGGCGAAAAATCCTTCCACGAAGAACGATTTTTGAGAGAATTACACCTGTTTGCCGCTCTAATTTATGTAAAAGCTTGGATTAAGTGTTCATTGGCAACAGAAGCTTCAGAAAACGACCTGAATTTCTTAAAATCTATTGTAGCTTACGGGAGCATCAATATTGGTATTTCTCAGGTCGCGTTAAAGGATTTTGTCCGCATTTGGGGTATCTAACCAAAGAACTCGTAGCTCTGGCTTTTTTTATCCCTAGTACTGGAAAAGAGGGAAATGGTCCAAGCACTGACCAACTCTGGATCTACAGATCTTCCAAAGAGAATTCATATTGTGACGGGCGAAAATATTATTGAAACGATGGAACTAAGTAATTTTGTCACTAAAAATACTTCTCTAACCAATTTTTATTAATGGATCCCAATGGCTAGGAACAAATGGAAGAATATCGGGAGGCCAAAAAATACGCGCAAAGCTTCAACGTTGTGAATGATACAGCAGAAAGAGGAATAAAACTCATCCAGAATTTTAATCTTATCCTCACCAAAAATGAAGACTAGAAACAGTTTTTATTAAAAGTTCTGACCAACCACAGAATGCAGTTGTCTGAGCCGAGAAAAATCTTTGCTTATTGGAAAATGAAATGTTACGATTATATTAACAATTATTATAATACATAAATATTATACTCGAAGAAAAGCGTATATTTACTTTCATAAAGCTTTCATTCCTAACCGAAATATTTTGTTAAATAGTTAAATTTTATTAAGTACAATAGTGCATCGTACATGTTAGTTTCTAAAACAACTGAAAGAGAAAGTTTATAATATTGTTTTCATTATTAATGTATTTTAATTCCCATTATTAATTTCCAATAATCATAGAATGCAGAACTCCGCAAATAGCCTAATTTAATTCTATACTATATTGTCAATGGACTCAAATGGGACTATTTTTAAACCACTTGTGGAATCTAAATGGCGGAATTAAAGTTTTTTTAGGATCAATGTTTTTCCTCACGTATAACATTTTTAACATAAAATCGATTTTTTTTAGAGTCTTCGAGGCGGTTTCAACGTCACTTTTCATCTTCGCAAAAGGATCTAAGGATGTCTAGGTTAATGGATTGTTTACTTGATTCAACTGTTGGTCACGAATTAGGTTGATTATTAGCTTGTTTTCTAACTTTGCTTAAAGTGAGATCTAAGTCATTTTTTCCGGTTCCGAGTTCTACTAGGTCTAGTATGTGATTTTATCTCAAAGTAGAATGGTTTCTTTTCACAAGCGTAGTCGAATTTCAGATGGTTCTTATTGTTAGTTCCGAGTGTAGTTGTATTGTTGTTTAATGAATTGGTTTGAGGCTCGCAGGCCCAAAAAGTGATATCGTCGACGTACAGAACACTAGGACCATAATTTATGTTTGAAGCATATCAGGATACACGAGTAATTTGTCTTGTTTTCTTGGCCTTTATAAACATTTTATTTTCGTCATTACATGAGTAACAAATAAATTACGTTCATTTGGCATTTATAACAAATAAACTAGTAAATATATACGTTTCTATAACAGAAGGGAAATAATTGTTGAGATCCTAACTTACAGCATTTTGGTATCTCTTTTTGTATTTTGAAAAACAATTTGTTTATATGAATTGTCAGACATATTAACGACTACTTTAGTAATTAAAATAATTCTCCTGACTTCTACGAACCAAATATTACAATTCGCAATAATAATGAACTTACCTTTTGTTTAATTCTGCTATGCAAATACATATGATACCGTAGCAAATTATATCGGAATTTTTGATTGCAGATTTTACAATGAACAATTTTCTTTTGGTTTTTGCCCAACTCTTTCTCGACCGCCGCGTACGCTTCACTTTTATATTTCGATTGTGTTTCTGCATCAAAAGTAGCAAGTGGATCCAATTCATTGGTTTCGTCATTGTTTCCTATAGCTAATGATGAAAATCCATGGAAATCGTCCGAATAATTCGAATTTGCCTCATCACCAGTTATCGCTTGTTCTTTTTCAATTTTACGACAATAGCACTCGATTAATTCTTTCATATGCGCATTCACCTAATAAATAATAACATTTACTTACAATATTGTAAAATATTATTGACCTGCACTAGAGCTAATAATGATAACACATAATTTTAGTAATTCTACAGAAACAATACATAGAATACATTAAAGTACAAACTTGATATAAAATCAACTTAAAAAAAAATTCGTGGACGTGATCGCCAACCCATCTTTCATATAGTGGAAGTCCTATGTTTTGTTACATCTTGCACAAAACAAAAGTTGGATCTTTTAGTTTTGACTGTCACCTTTTAAGGCATCTATTAAATTCCGTTAGCACAATATTGTCTATTATATGCTAAAAGCGTAAAAACGAACGTTTCGTGACAACATGGAAAAACTGGAGGGATCCTATTTTTGACCTTTATAAACACATGACAGCTCCCCTGACAAGGTTAAAAATATGCCGTTTTCGGAATTTGGAAGATGATGAAATTCTCTAGAAGATTTTTTAGGGTAACCTAAATAATATTAGTCTCACCCATGAATCCCCCGGTCTCCAAATTTGCCTACGGCGCGGACAGCTTTTTCGCGGCCTACGGCCGCTCTTGGCTCACATTTTTCCCGTATTTGAACGAGCTTTTTGTGGCCTATATAATAAAGTTTATTCAAGTGTCCTATCTTTTATAGTTCCTGACATATATCAAAAATCTTGTAAAATTTTAAATGTGGCAACGTCGCACTCTATGCCACTTGCAGGGATGGCACTATTTTCATTCGAAGCATAATACAATATACTATATGCGAGCGAAATTTCAGTCTTCTAATTTTAAAACAGAATTTCTCAATAAAATAATCATTTCGAGCCCCTCCAAAAATTATGTGTACCTACCTGTTTTTGGAAAATGACGTAGATGCGCAATTTGACGATCTTCTTTTGCACACTAAGGTGCGTTGGCTCAGTAAGGGAAAAATGCTTGAGCGATTTATCAATCTATTGTCACAAATAATAGAGTCCCAAGGAAAAAGTATAAACAGCTTGAAGACAAAAATTGGTTAACACATTTGGTTTTGTTGAGCGATTAACATTGAAATTTAATGAAAACTAATCTTGAAATTACAGGGCAGGAATAATCATGTCGCTGATATGGTCAGCGCTATCAATAGCTTCAAGTCAGTGCTAGAATTGCTTTGCTTGTAATCCAATATCAAAAAAATGACAGAAAGTCTGAAAGAGCATAATATTAATATAGACTCATATCTTCGAATTGTGTCTGCATTGCAAGCTGAATTTGTTTCACGATTTGTTGACTTTGCTGATTTAGAGCCTATTTTAAAATTCTTTATAAATTCCTTTAACATTACTAATGGAGAAAATACGGCTGCAAAAATTTATAACTATTTTCATCTTAATAATATGGAAAACTTAGAATTAGAAATATAAACTTGCAAAATGATGTCATTTTAAAATCTTACGAAACTAAGAAGATACTTTGGAGTTTGGTAAACAGAAACCAGTATCCCATTTTAAGGTCATATGCGGTAAAACGTCAATTCTTATTGCACAAATACCTACAATTGTGAAACGTTGTTTTCGAATATGACTTAATTGAAGTCAAAGTATCATTCAAAACTAACTGATTCGCACTTAGATCATTGTTTAAAAGCTTGCAACTCAAATTGTATTGTCGATTATAAGTTATCAAACGAAATACAAGTTCAATTTTCAATTTATAAATTTACAGTTATCATTGTTTCATACACAATGAAGATACATATTTTAAACAGAACTAGTTTTGCAATATGACGTTAGATGATTGATTATAGAATTAGAATGTGTGGCGTCCGCCAAGAATTTTAAATATTATTTTGCGCTCTCGATGACCAAGAGGTTACCGACCTCTGATGTATATTATGAAAAGTACTGGGCCGAAAATTGACCTTTGTGGAACATCTCTTGTAACGTGTTGTTTACTCACTTAATGAGGCTCGTTATTAGATACTATTCTTGGTTTTGTATATGTGTTTAATATATTCTTAAAAATAAAAAATGTTAAATATATCTAACAATCTTAAATATATTGCTGTAATAAACATACAAAATAATAAACGATTATATAACGAAAAACAACTTACGTCATTTATATTAATCGGTTTATTACCACCAGACTGACTTGACTCTTCCCGGACAACTTTAAATAATTTATTGAGTTCCATTTCATCCGTATTAATATTTTCGAGGAGGAGGCTAGCACCTTTCTGCTTCATGACCGATTGTGGCACTTTATTATAATCATTATATAACATCGTATCATCAAGGCTACGTCCTAACAGAAACTCGCGTCTTCGTAAATATTCGCTCAATTCTTTGTCTGCCTCTTTTTTAGTCAATCTTCGATATGGATCCACAGGAGCTACAAAAAGTTAGTCAAGTACATTGCTGTCGCGATGTAAACAGTTTTATATAGTTACAAGGTTAAGAAGAATACCATTATATTGAACTGGCAGATAATTTAGTTAATTTTCAAACTTATATATAGCATGGAACAAGAAATATATCATTATAGAAACAAACAAAAAATGTATCACATTGGAGAAACAAATTTATAGGGTAAAAACATTTATGTCATTTGGGTTTATGAAAAAATCTAGTAACAGTAAAGAAGAAACGCAATTTAGACTTAAATTAAGCTGAACACTTGCGTCTCTTGTACTTTACCCAATTTATCTTCAATTCATGGTAAGGGATATCAGTATTTTACGTGCCACATCAAAGATACTACAAATCGAAGATTTTTTATTATTAAAAATTGGCTCAGTATAGAACTATTTATACGGTTGTTACCAAAACTTCCACCTTAACAAAGTTCTATTTTTTTAACTGTTGTACAAAACTTTAATAAATACAATAATGAGATCCAAATACTCATTAAAACTGGAGGATTTTCGCTATCTTAGTTCAATGGAGAGCATTTTCTTATTTTCTACTGCTTAGTATCTGCCTATCAAACTCTACTCCCACCGGTTCAGTAGTGAGTTATTCCTGTGCATACAATGGTATATTGTATTTTTTGGCGCACAGATCACTAAAATTTACTTCTCAATCAATATTTTTCATGATTTCTATATCATACATATACCTACATGCACGCGTAGATATATGGGGTATACCAAAAATAAAAAATTAATATTCTATATGTACAAACACTTACGTCTCGGTGGAAGATTAAAAATCGATAACGGAGAATAATTCGATAATAATTTCTCTTGTGCAGCAGGAGTATTGTTTCCATATTTATTTGAAGTAACAGCTGGTTTTGCGGAGATAGTATTTGATTCTGGCATAGACAAAATTTCTGAAGTCCCATTACTACTTTTATTCACAATTTCTTTATCTGTAGTCTGGCTAACAGATTTATTTGTATTGTCATTTTTATTTAATGTTGAATCCATTTCTGATTTCTGATTAATTTTATTTTCAAATTCCAATTTATTGGATTCAATGACAACACCGCCTTTTACAATTTTAATCACTTTCAATTTTGGACAAGCATTATTAGCCGCTGACGAAATTTTTGTATCAATAGCTGGCAAAACGTTTGTATCTGTGATCGCTTCTGATGCTTTTGTATCTACAATCGATGGAGATGCTTTTGTATCTGTATTCGCTAGATATACTTTTTTACTACTAATGCGAGCCAGTACTGGAGGTTCAGATGAAAACTGTAGAATATACTTGCTATTCTCAATGTTATCTGCACTCCTTACTACTTTCTCTTTTGAGTCTATTTTGCCTTCAACAAATTCATTATGCTGTATTAATTTTGTGTTTTAAACGATCTCATTGCAAGATATCATGTTTTATATGAAAAAAATTATAGAATTTGCCATATAATGAAGATATATTTAAGGTTGAACTCATAGTTGAGTGTAATAAAAAGTTTGTCATATTGCATCGTACTTATGAAACACTATAAACATAGTAGGATCCCTCTTTCAAATGTAAATTCTTTCTCAAAGACCACTCAAAACGGTACCCCTATAAATCCTACAATAGGCGCACAAGACCATAAAATTCTAAGAATGGAAATTGCAATTACCCGAAAAACTGCAACTAAAGAAATCAGCAGGAGTAGATGGGATTGTATCAGAAAAGATAGTGTGATGATAAAGAAGATATGTAGGCAACATCTATATTCGTAGATTAGCACTAATATCACATTATAGCAAAGTGTGATTACACATAAGTGGAAGATTGACAGCCTGCTTATACCACAAAACTTCTCAAGGATCTGGATAAGGCCAAATGAGAGATCATGTTAAAATATACAGAGGAGTCTACAAAAGTAGCATTTTTTCTACCATACTTATGAGGAGAATGGATCATCCGAAAAGTAACTTTGTATTGAATGGGGTTAATTGTATCGGGAAAAGGAAAATATACAATCCTCGATATACAGATGATCCATTAAGGAAAACTACATAGCACGATACATTACAAGAAAACTCTAAAAAAACGTGAATCTCGTAATAAAACTAGAAGAAAATAATTAATATTTATATACTACAATGTAAAAAAATATATCATAATATATCATCAGCAGATCATTCCAGAGTTATGAAATTATTTTACCGTTAAGAACAACTGCAGCAGTTGATTTAGATCTCTTTAATAACCAATCATTTCCACTCAAATTGGCAGTAGCGTCAACATCCTTCTCATTGTCACCATCCTCATCATAAATTTTATCATTACCAAGCACATCGTCATTATCAACTTGATGATCGTCCAAACTATTATCATTCTCTTCATGAGATTTATTTTCCAGTGATTTCTTACGACTTGGTAAAAAGTTTTTCCGAGAATGATCATGTAGTACTTCATGTTTTGAGTCCAGTGCAGCTTTAGTTTTCCCCTTAAAGACTGAAAAAGTAGTATATGACATAGGTGTAAAAAGTGTTTAGAACATGGTCTACATAATTTGTTTATTAATTACATAAGAATATGTTTTTAAAAAGTACAAAAAGCTCCACTTGAAAAAGAATAAATTATAAAGGTTAACACAGACGAGGTTACCTTTCAAGTTTTTACTAAAACAAGGAAAATATAAGACACTGAATCGATTAATAAAGGCATTAATTCAATGACGACACAATTTTGAAGATATACGCGGTAAACCATACTTTACCGAGAAATTATAGTCTATACTCCAAAATTGTGAATAAATTAACACCAAAACATTTCGCTAGAAAGAACAAAGTGCAGACAATTTTAATGGATAAAATTATAAGTACGTTAAAACACAATTAAAGCATTAAGACAATGATTAAAACCTAAAACTAAACCAATACTACCATCGTTAATAAAAGGTTTTCCCTAAATAATAAATTAGACAATATAAAAATTGATAGCCTGATTAAAATCGAAAATGAATTAATAAAATAGCATGTAAACTATCGAACATCAGAAACTCAAAACGTATAATAGCTATTACACAAATATTAAATAGAATACATTTTACCAAGAAAGTCTTCACTTCCTGCTAAAATTTCACTTTTAGAAGTCCTTTCCACACATTTGGTTGATTTTTTCTTACTTGATAATAAATTAGACAAATTTTTAAATATTTCTTGTGATTCTCTGGCTTCTTTTATAAACAGATAAGACACCAAAAGATTTATTTCACAATTTTTGCATATAAAAGATGATACGCTTTCCTTGTCTTGATTTAACTAAAAAAAAATGTACAATTAAAATACATAGAAGGTACTATTCGTGTTATACTCACAGCAGAGTTTGTAAGTTCTGTATACAATTTGAACAAGACAATTTTATTAAATGTAGTTTTATGCACATTTCTAAATGTTGTATTTTCATCCGTATGCAATTTCCTTCGACAGCAAATACATAAATCATTTAAATTAGTTAAATCCTCTTCATTTATTGTTTTGCTTCGAAAATTAACCAGTTTCAGAGTTGTTAAATCAAACATTTTTAATCTTTAATAATACAATTTGAATACCTATTTAACAATGTAATGTGATATATTTGAGAGTATTTTATAGAGTACCTACTTACATATAATATACTCCCCTAGTTAATAAAACTTAAAACAAAATTCAGTCATATTTTTCAAATTTGGTTGTTTATTCCGTGAAAAATAACTTAAATAGACGTGAAATTCACAGAATGAAAATTATACAATATGGCCACTTACAGACACCGAGTGACGCTTATAGAGAGCGCTAGAGTCGCAATCAGTGTAGACAACTGTAAGCATTACATTGTTTAAAAGAGCCTTGTATTGCTTAATATGTTTTGATCAATTATATCAGTTTAAAATAGTTTAATTATATAAAATTTGAAATGAAACCAATCGATTATCAAGTAACACTGTGTAATTAGACGAAACGGTAGGTATT
The DNA here is from genome assembly GCA_009867245.2 of Adranes taylori. Taxonomy (NCBI): domain Eukaryota; kingdom Metazoa; phylum Arthropoda; class Insecta; order Coleoptera; family Staphylinidae; genus Adranes; species Adranes taylori. The sequence continues at coordinate 15,151 of WYDF02266282.1, forward strand.
TAAAAAATTGTTTTCTGTTTCATTGATACCGAATAAAATATTGGATTAAAAATAAGTGACAAAGATGACCAATTTTAATCGTGTTCCGTATTGTACATTGTAGCATATCTAAGATTCTGAATATACAGTGTTCCGCATTAAAAATTCTGATGACAAACTCATAAAGTGGCATTGTCTGAATATGCTAATGTCGAAATCACATGATTAAATTTGGCGATTGGATTCTGATTATTTATAAATTTGCCGCTTCGGCAGTTCGAAATTCAATTGAAGTTTTAAATTTCCCATTTCTAGATGTAGATTTGATATCCTTAACCTTCTCTTTTTCTAGTAATAATTTTCCCAGTTGGAAATTTAAATCTTTATTATCCCCTTGTAAATAAACAGAGTACGGAGGAAGACTATGTTTGGTGTGTGTACATTGAGCTTTAATCTCATAGGTCTTTTAATTTTCAAAAAATATGAATGAACTTTCATTTTTATTTGTTGGAGGATTAGTTTTAAAGATTTTGGAGGGAGGATCAAGATGAGAGACAGGAGTAGATATCATAGATAAATCTTTGTTATAATTATTTAAAACATTAATTTCAGTGATTTTAGAGTAAATATTTAATTTATTTAATGAATCATGAGAACGGCCTCTATTCAAGTTAACGGAGGGTGACACCATTGTTTCTCCCTATTTTGTTGGACATATATTTGTAAAAGTAGTAATTTATTTATTAAACGTAGTTGTAAATGTAAAATTAACATATTTAAATAAAATTAAGAAAATAATTAAAATAGACCTTATTTAATATTTTTTTATCCCAACATGGTTCGAATTAAATACGCTCTGAACAAAAAACCGCACAATTCCACAAGTCACACAAGTATTAAACTGTTTTTGAGCATGTCTAATCAATTTGAATCCATAAATAATCCTCCCTGTTTCTATTCTATTCAACGAAACTATTTTGACTGAAATCGTTCCGTTTGATAGGTTATGTACGAATCCTCGTCTATATAAGTGTACGTTTGTGAAAGATCAAAAATAGAGGCGGTGATAGTTTAAACCGCCTCTATTTTTTAAATTTATTTAAAATTACATAAATATATTGTTTAACTACTTCAAAATCTATTATTATTATTTACTGCTCGTAACGCTATGAGGTCTAATGCTTTCTAATACACTCGTGAACATGAACGTAAGTTTATAACACAAAAACCGATTGACGAAAACCTAATCTTTCCATATTTTGGGATTCTTCAAACCGATGAAATAAATTGTTAAAAGTCGGGACTGTCCCTAAACATCACTACATGTCTTTGCTCTGTATATCGAGAACTTAACTTTTTTGTCTGACCAAAGATTGGGTTTCTTGTGTGATCCTTTTGCCTGGAATAACCAAACACCAGGTTTTCGCACCTCGCAAGCATGTTATGGTATGTGTTGATACCACGATGCTAAATGTTTTTGTTCAGACGCAGAATAGTGTTTATTCTGCGTATGTGGTAATATATTAATATTCATATATTAACACATATGCATGTGTGACATGTCATAAAAACTATTTATTAATAATATACCAAATCTAAAATATTTATTATTTAATAAAAAAATATATATACAAAGTATTTTTCCATAATGATGTGCTTAATTAGTTTCTTTATTTGATAATAAACGGGTTACTTTAAGTACATCAACATCACCTGAAGATAATCGATTCGTCAGAAGGCAATTTACTGCAAACAAAAAATATATGATTAAAACTTTTCTACGTATTGATTAATTTGCAATGATATGAAATTAAAAAGCTGCAATTAATCCTAATTAAAACATGAAAATGGGTCCACTTGCCTACCAATTTTGTCCCAATCAGTTAAGTAGTCAAACAGAGCCAGCCAGACACACACACACACACACAGCCATACACACACAAATTATGTTACCATTTTTTCTCCGCACATTTTCGACTCAGTACTCAGTCTTTCAGAACCAAAATTACAAAACTGAAATTTTCATGAATCTTGTATGTTTCATAAACCATAAATGTACTACATGGTTACCTGACTAGTTTTTATAAAAAAAACTGAAAAACTAATGTGGGTACAAATAGCTTTATTGTCTTTCAAATTAAGCCATTAGCGATATGTACTTTTGAATACGTTCAAATCAATCCTCAGAATAGTTTTTCCATTCTAAAGGGGATATATCATGATTTATCATTTTTGAAGGTATCAATAGCTTCTTGTATTTTCTGAAGCATTTCCTTTCATCAATTGACACGAGGCTCTCTGTAAGCTTCGGTCAAATTATGTGGAATGCTCGGAAACATTTCAGACCAATCGAATGTACTGCAGTCCTCGATATGTATAAGGAAATCTCTATCACAATGTATCTCACATATCGACCCTCTTCAATCATATTGTGCACAACATCAATGTTTTTTGGAACAATAACCGATTTTAGGTGATCTTGAAATTCATCACTATCAGAGGCACTTCATGAAATTCTCCGAAGTCTTTTCTGGTAATGCCTCATTAACTAAAGCTGAACAAAACGACTTGAGGCATTGTTCTGAAATTAGGCCTCAACTAAAATCGTTAAAATCATCCAAAGAAAACATTCATGTAAAATTTCCTATTAATAACAAACTAACTCTTTTTACAACGTTCACTGTAAACAAACTACTCAGTCGATTTCTAAACAATTATTGTTTTAACTAACAAATGTCAAATTTTAGAATATAGTAAAGTCAGAAAATGAAACTGCAAAAATATGCGGCGTTGTTGGGAGACAATCTTTGGTTAAAATGTCTAAGAGTAAGATCAAGAGTCAGCTCCTTGTTGATATGTAAGGTACATAAATTTAAGATCGCTTTTATGTTAACCAAAGGTGGATGATATGCAAAGCACTTAAAAAAGAAAGAACTCATTAACTTGACAAAACTTACATTTAGCTGTTTCTCGATTTCGCTTCTCAAGCTCCGCGATATTCTTCTTTAAATCTACTAATTCTGTTTTTAATTTAATTACTTCATCCTCGTTAAATTGCTTTTTATAATAAACAAAATCATTAGTTAATTTGCTAATGTGTTGTGCTTGTTCATTGATGATCTAAATTTAAAAAAAATAAGATAAACCAGGAATAGCTAAAAATGGTCGATCACAACCTTTTCTTGTGTCTGTAAAGTTTGCTTGGATTCATCGAACTCCTTCGATAACGTATCGTAATGTTGATTAAAACTGACCAACATAGTGTTTGCTTGGATCAAATCTTTAGCGATTTCATCGTGCGTTTTAGTTTTCTGTTCAATGATTTGGGTTGCTTCTTTTATTTCTTTCTTCAAACAAGACTAAAATATTAAGCATTTGATCAGAAAGAAAAGCAAATAACATGAAATGAAATTAATATCTAGAGAAAAGAACCGAAAAAGTGATTGGTAAATATAATTATTTATTATACTCGTC
>WYDF02266293.1:0-18600 GCA_009867245.2 Adranes taylori
CCCCAACCCGGTGGACAGATGTAATCTCAAAACTAACAGAAACGAGTATCAACGGAGCTACACGTCAGGCAATTGATTGACGGACATGGAAAACAACGGTCCAAAGAATTATCCAAGGGCTGGAAGACCGCCCTGTACCACAGAAACATCCTCCATAGAGTCACCACACGTCGGCCACGACATTGGACGAAGAAGAAGAAGACATCGAGCCAAGCAAAGTTGGACTTCTACAACCTGCGAAATTTAAAAATTCTGCCTATTATCTGATCATACCTTGTATATAGTATTTAAAAATTAATGTAATATAAAAGTTCACATATAATAAGTAAAAATATGTAATACAAATATTATGTAATGTTTTAAGCATTTTCCAAATTCTTTCATTTCTTAAAGCTTTATTTATTGTATTTGTTAATTTATTTCCTTTCATACTCGTATATGTCAAGATTAGTTTGCAAATTTAAATATTCTAATTTATGATTGACACATATCATATTGGATTTTCTCTAAAATTATGTAAAACTCATGGTAAACGTAGGTTCGTATGCACAACATGGGTTTCAGAGCATGCTTTTACGTGTCGATTTTTTATACGTTTTTATGTTAATCTCTATATATACATATACGTATGTACATATACATAATTCAAGCAGTCTATCATTTGTCGGATGCTAAAAAAATATATATTCCATGTTTAACTTGCGCGAACTTTTCGTAATCCGATATGTCATTGTTCTGTTCACGTTCCTTTTCAGTTTCTTATTTTATATACTGTCGTAGCACAGTTTAATATTGAAACAACCGACAACTGTTACGCATTCTTTTGACAGTTAATAACCTGGTTGTCAACGAATAAAAATCATAATAGGCATTTATAACAGTGATCTTCTCATATCGGGTTGCAAAATGGTTATTATATTAACTTTTAAAAGGTCACTGTGGAATCATATTGCCTTGCTATATGATATTTTGAGTGCATTAAAAAAAAACTTTTAGCTCTCATTAAAGTGACACCTATGAAGAACTCATTAATTATTTTGTATGGTGTTAAATACAATTTCTAGAATTTAGGTTGTATATTTTATCGTAGGTTGTATTTAAACAAATCGTCGACACTCTTGTAGTTATTTACTATCATCAGCAGATTTTACAAATTATTTCATTCTTAAGAAGTGTATTCTATGTTATAAAGTAATAAATAAAATAATTGATCAGAATGAGTGTGAAATTCTTATAGACTCATGTGTAGGCCAGAGAGTAGAAAGTTGATCTCCAGGCAGACTTGATCCCTATTCAAATTTGGCAGTATTTTGGAGTTTTAAGTTCTTATGTTGATATTACAATGCTGCATGTTGGCGTTAGATGTTGTGAATTAATGGCGGGCTGTTAATTAGCATTTGTGTGACAACTGTGTTTTTTTATTATTTATGCTCTGATTAACTTCTTTTTTTGTAAGTGTTCTAGGTAATATTGGTTTTTACTTATTGGATTTATGTTTACGGAATCTAAAACCACGAAGTTGTATATACTTTTATTATTATTAGTTTAAAAATTAAAACTGGAAAGATTTTCTGTACCAGGAAATAACATGGTGTAGAAAAGGAGTTAGATGTCGGATCCTCACCGATGCCCTTGAAAAAAGAAAAAAAAAAGAAAAGTGCGGAGAAGAGGAAAAAAAAGGAAACCGCAAAGAAAGTAGTAACTTCCAGTTCTTCTGAGAAAGAAGATATTCCCTATTTGGCTGACAGTTGTGGTGGCTCAAACTTTGTCAGCGAAGAGGACGAGAGTGTTGGTGAAGCTGAACCTAGTAAACCTCCGCTAGAGCATTTTGAGTTAGTGAAATTTGTGATAGAAAACACAAGAAAGTATTAGGTAGGAAAATTGATAAATGATTGTGAGGATAATTTGCAAACCAACTTCCGTCGTAGAAATGGAATGCAGTAAACTTTGTGTTTTATGACTGTCGAAGACGTTACTGTCGTTAACCGACAAGATATCGAGAAACTCCCCAATCCCATTACTAAAGGAACGGCTCCAACTGCGGTAATTTTTAAATTTAACTATACATTTGAACTATGTGTACTGTAAGTTAGTTATATTTAAATTTTTTATTTATTTCCCTTAAAATAGAATTAAGTTGTTTATTTATTTAAATTTTGTTTGTATACAATTCCTTCCAAAGACAGAAGGAGCTCTACGATGAACAAGATTCTATTTGTCAGGAAGTTTAAGTTGTTAGTGGCCGGAATCAATTGTCCCTTACAATAGAGGTAGAACTGATCCCTGCAAAGCCTTAGAGGAAATGTTTTATTGAAAGTTTTTGTAGCAATAAGAGAAAGTAAAAGGTGCCAAAAGGTAGATAAAGGATAAAGCTATACGTGCTATATTTAAGATATTGTGAGTGATAGATATATTTTAAGTTAAGGGAGGAAGACTAAGAAGGGGATCAACTCTCCGCTCTCTCCCCAATATTTTTTCCTCAAGTTGTTTGTCGGTTTTAGATGCCTGTTACATTTACATTGATATCATAGTGACGGTCACATTTTTGGGTTAATAATTATTTATAAGCTGTACTTAATAATTTTATAGTAGTATGTGATCAATTTGGTCTTGCTAACTTATGGTCTCACTTAATTGCCGCTTGGAAACTTGTCCGTTTAAAATACCAATAAACTGTTGCCTTCACGTTTTATTACTATTTAGTTTCAACTCTTTTTTTTAACAATAACCCATATCTGAAATGAATTACCAACTGAATTAACTATTTAGGCTGAACCAAAGACAAACATATATTAAGGAAAGAAGAGGTTAAGTTGAGATTTAATGAGATTACAATGAGATTTTAGAATTTTAAACTAAGTTTTTGATTTTTGCATTTTTAACTAACTCGTTACGCCTGGCTTATTAGGCCATACGCCTGTAAGTTGTTTCTATTTACCTGCTACTACTGTTTCTATTTACCCCATTTTCTGAAGCTGCTTACTTCAAGGAATGGGGATGTCTTTATTCATAGTGCGATCAGCGGGATGACACTATGCTGTTTTGTTTACTTTCTTTCAGTCGCCTATTGCGTCTGCTACCTCTGATCACTTGGGATTTGTATGGTTTCTGATATTCTCTATCATTTTCTGCCTTATACTTTCTGCTATCTCCTATAAGCCTTTTGCTTCTAGATCTTTCCTGATATTAGCATTTTCTTAATAGCTTGTTTTGAGCCGTCGTTAGTTTTTCTTTTGCTTTTGATGAATTTCTTACGACTACGTCTAGTCCATAAGTAAGTTGTGGAGTTAGAAAACCATTCAGTATTCTTTTCGTGAGTGTGTTGGTAATTTTACTTTCTCGCTTTACAATACTGTATACAGATGGCGCCGTCCATAGAGCTATCTTTCCAATGTATTTTATGTGATTCAGGAATGAATGCCTCCAATCAAATATTACTCGCAACTATGTTCTCTGGTTTCTGATCTTAATATTTTTGTTTTTGAGTCTTATAGTTCCTTCCGTTCTTCGTTTTTCTGGTGACTTTTATAATTTGCATCTTTTCCGCCTTTACCTTCATTTTCAACGCTTCGAAATATGTGTTCATTTCTATTAAACTATAAACCATTCTCTCTTTCGCCAACATGTACTGTGTGTGTGTGTACCTCCATCGCGGTATCATCTGCAAACTGAAGTACAGTAACTCTCGACATTTTTCTAAATTAGGTATGTCTGTGACTTAGGCAATAAATAATGTAGGTGGAAGAGGATCCTTGTAGAAGCCCCTCTTCTGTTATTTTTGGTTCAGATAATTTCTGGTTTACTTTGCTCCTAAATGTTCTATTTTCCATAAATGATTTTATAGATTTGGTAAGTACCATTGGGACTTTTATTATGAGGAGTTTATGTAAGAGACCTTTTCGCCAAATCTTGTCGGAGGACTTCTCTAGGTCATTCAGGACTATCATTCCATGCCTCTTTTTCTTTGGTCTTACTGTGGTTTTGTACAGTATGACTTCCATCACTGCGTCTTTTTGTGTTGCTGATAATTTGAACATAAAGCCTAGCTGGCTCTTTGGAATCAAATTGTTATCTTTCAAATACTTTTGAATCTGAGCGTCTAAAATATCTTCAAAGAGTTTACTCATACCACTTGTTAATATTTATTTGCATATTGAATTATTTTTGCTGATAAAAGTTTGATGGCTCGGTTTGAAATTGCGTCTTTATCTGGCGCTTCTGAATTGAGTTTTGGAATATGTTGTTTCACTATATCTGTTTCGTTAAGTTTAATTTTAGAGTCCAAATATGTGAAAATTTTCTGCAAGCCTTTTTGCTTTATCTAGAACTTCATATGCTATGCTACTGCCTGATCGAATGAGTATTCTGCTCCGGCTGTTTTCTTAATTGTCGCAGAAGTTTCCAGACAGTAATTTCACTGCTACCCGTAGATTCTTGTATTTTTTAATTACTTTGTTCTTTCTTTCTTTTGGCTAGCATTGTATCTACCTCTTTTTGTAGGAGTTCTCAGTTTTGGTTCTACTCGGAACTCTCATGATTGTACCCATCGCTTTTTGTGGCCATCGGGTTTTTCTTTTCTATTCTTTATTTTTCTTTTTTTGTTAAGTTATATATATTTAAGGTTTTTATTCCAATTTAGTTTTTCTTCAGATTTTCTTGTATATTTCTAATGTTAGATTGTTGATTGTTGCGTCTATTTCCAGTGTGGTTTTTAGATCATATAGTTCTGGCTCGCATTTTTCCATTTCATACGCGTATACCATCCAATCTGTTTTTTCGTATTCACTTTTTTGTTGTTCCACGCTTTTCCTTCTATCTCTGCTGCTACTGGGAAGTAGTCCAAGTTTAATTTGTGCTCTGTTTCACAGTCCTTGAATTGATCCATCTCTTGGGCCATTCAACCGCGTGTTCGTGAACTTGTTTGTTAATTTAAAAAGTATACTAGCAGAGTTATTTTTGACTCTATAGTTCCAGGCCAGGTGTTTTACGAACCAGTCTCCTTCAATAGACAGCAGTTCTGTGCTTTTTATACACTGCCACTAGAGTTAATACTTCTCCGTTTATATTGGCTTCTACTCCTATTAATTCACAGTTTATAGCTTTAATGTCTATTTTACGCGCACAAATATTGTTTCTAATAATCACTGCGACACCTCCTTCTAGTGCTCTTTGGCGATCTTCCCTAAATATTTTATACTCTGGAATGCTCAAACCATCCATTTCCAGGTGCGTTTCGCTTGTTAATGCACCTGTGGCTTCTTCATTTAAAAATTCTAGTTATTCATGGCGCTTGTTTTTCAGTCCATTAGCATTAGCATTCCGTGATACAACTTTTACTTTTATGTTACTTATTTTCGAAATTTTTCATTTGTGATGTCTGGTAATATCTCCTTTAAAATTTTCGCCTATTGATATAAACTCATCCGGCTTTCTTGTCTTGTTTGCGAATTAAACGCCTTCAACTCTTTGTAAGGCTACAATGCTCTGTCCTCTGTTGTAATTCACTTTTAGTTATGTTTTTCTGTTGCTTTGGATACAGGCTATAAAATGCTAGATCCCTTCCAGCTCACAAACAGGTGCAGATGTTTCTAATTTCTCGCATTCTTTAGAGCGGTAATTGCATGCACATTTGCAACATACATATACCCCCATGCAAAGATGTTGCACGTGCCCATATAGTTGACAGCGAAAGCACTGTTGGATGCTTGTGCGTTTTCATTTGAATTCTGTTGTCAGCTGTGCGTGCATAATTTCTTTGATTTGGAATAACACTTTTTCTTTTTCATTTTTCTCTGCATTAACTAGTGCAAGAGGCAGAGGGCGCGTTTTATTTTCCATTCTTTTTATGCTGTTTAATGAGTAGCTATATATCTACGCATCTTCTTCGACTTCTTTTTCAAATAAACGATCTGCATCTCCTCAGAGTACGACCTTTAGAAAGAGAGTACGAACTCTTTCTCTTCCTTGAGCTAGAAAGTATCTTTTTCTTCTTTCATCTCGCCTAAAATCTAATGATTAATCTGAAATCGTCTGAGGTCGACGTAAAAATCTTTATACCTTCTGCAGTCTACAGCAATTTTTCGAATCGAATCTTGTTTGCTATGAGTCCTTCTCTTATGCGGCTGTAATTGTCTCTGGCTCCTGCTACTATTGCCGTAGGTTTGCGTATCTTCGTTTCAGTTGTTTCTTCTTGAGTTTGCGTATTTTCCTTCAATGGAGCTAATTTCATGAGCTAATTCCATGAGTTAATTCCATGAGCTAATTCCATGAGGATTACTAATTTCCATGAGCACTTTTTTGTCTTGTTGAGATACTTGAGTAGCTGATTTGTGAACTTACCTCTTCTGTTTCAGTATCTGACTCTGATAAAATGTCAAATCTGTTTGAACATATTGTCCTGCGTTGCTACCACCTTATCATTTGACGATTTCATTTTCTTTACTTTGTAGCCTGGTAGCCTATCCATTATCTACTTCTATTAAACCACTTCAGCTCGCTACAAGTTTTTCGTGTTCCTGTTCCAATTTCTCCACTTTTTGTTTTAGAATCTAAGTACCAATCGAAACAGCCACTCTCGGCGGTAATCTACGGGAAAATGTTGTAATTCTTTGGTCATATATCCCGCTACAAATACATGGAGCGGTTAATGGTTGAGGGGAAGCCAAATGGAAGGCATCGTCGTGATAGATCGGCCTACATGCTGGATTAACTTGGTAGAAAAGCCGCTTGACATAAAGCCGCTTAGAGCCAACTACAAGACTAGCCGAACATTGGAACAGGTGGAGAGAGACGATGAGGGCTGATCTACAAACAGTAAACAGAAGGGAGCAACATGCGTCTGTCAAGATGCTAGGACTGAGAAGAAGATATTTATTAGAATGACCCTGTACGCTGTTACATAATGAATACATTTATATCAAAATTATCGAAAGCTCTGCAGTAGTCTACCAGTAGAATTAAAACTATAACAGTGTATCGCCAAAAGAAGATATTAGATGTATTCAGTTCTTGGGATTGTATTCAAAGCAAATAATGTCTAAATGATTAAATGACGAAACTTTTTAAAATCAATTAATTCTCAGTATAAATCTCAGTCTAAAAAGTCTCAGTCTAAATTTCAGTATACAAATATCCATCAGATAAAATAGACATGCAAAATTAATCGTGGCAGGTGTCCTTTCATATGTGAAACTGTCTTTTTACGCGAATAAGTTTTGCGTCCATGTGTTATAGGAAGATAGTGAAAAAATAGCAGAAGTGAGACGCAGCCATGCAACAAACTTTTGTCGAAACTTAGTACGAAATATCGCGGACTGAGCCGATATGAAATTATAAAAGGGGAAATTCAATAGAAAAGCTACTCCGAAGTTTTTTAGATTTCGATCAAATCCAGTAGTGAGTTTATTTTCTACTTACACGTATTTTTGTACATTTTTGTTGTTCATTAATCTGAGAATTGTGGCTGGAGAGCAGATGTAAGTGGAAAAATAATTTATTATAATTTTGATTAAGGAACTGAAAAGGCTTTTCGTTTTATTCAAAGTAAATAATGTATTTCATTGTAAGTAATATTCATTTCGTAGCAAGCTAACAAAGAGTTCACCTTAATTTAAATGTTATTTACTAGTTGTTACATTTATCTATGTATTGAATTTAAAAGTTTACCGCTATAATTTTTTTTTAACGCAAATATAATAAACCTGAACCGTAATAGTTTTTGTTATGTCGGCATTGAATCAAATCTGTATTAATTGCTCTCTAATCATGATTATTTATTAAATTTTTCTTGCTCGTTGGTTCATTTATTTTTGACTGGGAGGAAAACCGAATTAACGTATATGTAAATCAAATAAACCTTAACAAGTACTTGTTTTATAATTTGGGAAAATTCGTAAACCGCTATAATTCTTGTTCCATGTAAAAATAAATAAATAATTTGATGATTAAGAGAGTACTTAAAGATCAAGATAACACCTTTGAATTGTATTGAGTAATTAATTGGCCGTACTTGTTTTATTATGATTGAATCTTGGTTTAAATCAAGTAAGGGTTTCATAACTTATTGTTAATTATCAAATGTTATTAATGTGTGAACTTATTGAAACCCAAATAACCGTTTATTAGTATGACTATGCCTCAAATAAATCAATATTCCTTACTCTAACATACCCTGTTGAGTTGAATTTGTTTTAGCAGGAACTAAACATCTTGTTGAAGCTACCTCAAATCTGTGACACAAACTTTATCGTGAAAATAGAACTGATACTGTTAATTTGTCTATCAAATTATGTAGTGATTCTAATTGTAAATTATGATATTTTTACATGATTTAAAAATATTAGAAAGAACGTCATCAATACATTTAAAAAAAATCGAAAGTTCTTATAGGGCGACTTTTATACTATATTTTGTTCTAAAACGCATATATTCTGTAGTATGAATAGAATGCGCTTTAAGGAACAGAAATAAATGTACGTTATATGGTAATCGTAATGTGATATAATAGCACACATTATAATGATTTATATTGATATATTATAGATCTCTGGCAGAGTAACCATTTAAAACAGTTTATCAGGAGATCTAAAAGATCCAAGATAAAATCTGAACGACATTAGCATTTGCGCACGTGATTATCAGGATATCATTAATTTTAAATAATTGCCAACAATTTTGACTTTGCTCTATTATTTTACATTTTAACAAGATCATTTAATCTATCTGCGCTGTATGGTTCTTTTTTGTATGAATACATTAGTCCAGAAATAAAATTTGAAATATAGTATATTATATGTTATAATGTAGTATATATTTTTATTAGTTTAAAAATCAAAATAGGGAACTAATAAATAATGAAATATTTAATAGCGAGAATTCTCTATTTAGAAAAATCATTATGTTTCCTTTCTCAATTAAATAATATATTATAGCATGAACAAGCGTAAATAGTATTTTACCTTATCAAACTAAGATATATTTTTCATAGCATTTTTCCCGATTGCAATTAACACATAATTTAGTATGTTGTTTGATCCACAGTAAGTTTTATTTACAATTTGAAACAAAATTTGTATTTTGTACTTAATTTTTTATTTACTATACTATCGATTTCGCTGTGAGCATCGACATGTAGAAGTACAAGAAAAATTTTGATACAATCAAAAAAATGTTGTCCAATATAGATTTTATGGTTATGTTTACGATATTGGGGTTCTTTTATATAATATTACAAAATGTGAAATATATTAGATAATTGGTTAAAAATAGGTTAATTTAAATAATTATTGCGGCATGTTTAAATAAGGTAAGGATTTTAGGAAACTCCCCATTCACACTCCACGTGGTATAGGACGGATAACGACACATAGGCGCCTAACGTGAGTAGGACTGATGGGTGGCTGGAATAAGCAATCAACCCAGTTCGCTTGATTCGGGCACGATCTTGTCCTTTAAATCAGAAATCCTTTCTAAAGGCGGATAAATTTGTTTTAGCAATGAACGGCGTAGGATCAAGAAGGAAACGGGAAACCCCCTGATTAAAGTATTTATATCATCCCTCGTAACTACATAAAATGTTCTCTAAAATAGAAACAACGCCAGATAATTCGGTAAGCACCCGGCGCTGCTATACGTCCAGCGTAGACAGTATAGAGCATGGAACGGGACCGTGAACAACTGGGCTTCCCATGCAAAATATACGACCAGCAATAACCAAATGCGCCTTGCCACGTGGAAGGTGCGCGGACTGAATCAGGAAGGAAAATTTCAAATTATCCAGGAAGAACTAAGCCGCGGCAAAATTGATCTGGCGAGTGTAACAGAAACCCATTGGCAGCACAGAGATCATTTCAAATCCTCGAAATACACAATGTATTATGCCGGTGGTGAAGATAGAACCATGGTGTCGGTACAATGGTATCAAATGAAACGAACAACATTGTACTGGGCTGTGAACCAATTAACGAACGAGTAAAGCCATTAGAGCTTAATGATAGGCCCTCTGCACTAAATATCTTAGCACTATATGCTCCCACTCATGATGCTAATGACGAAGAGATTGAGAAATTGTATTGAACTGTCGAAATGGCAGTAAATGAAATACTGAGCAAAGAAATGTTGATGTTAATTGGTAATTTCAATGCGAAAATCGGTTCCACTGTCTACGATGATGATATTCGTTAAGCCGTGGGGAAGTTTGGGACAGGAGAATGGAACGACAGAGGAGAACGCCTCATCCTATTTAGCATAAAAAATGCGCTCGCTATTACCAACTCGATGTACGAGAATCACAAACTTAGTTTATACACCTGTAGATCTCCTGGTGGACACACGGGGAATCAAATAGGTTACATCTTGTTTAAGCAGAGATGGAAATCCTCGGTAAAAACGGCAATAACGTTAGCGTCTGCAGATTGTGGATGCGATCATCAGCTGCTGATATGTGAGTTAAAATGAAGACTTAAAATCTGTAGGCGAAGGCGCCCAGACTCAGCGTTGACCAGGTTACAGTTTTTAACAATAACGTCATTTACAAAGTCGAAATTCAGCTCGAAAAACTTTAAACAAAAAATACTGACGCTATATTGTAGGTTATAAAAAAGTATCAAGTCAGACCTATAAAAGAAACACTTCAAGAAGAACAAAATACTGTTGAACAGCCCTGTTATCAACGGAAACAATAGATCTCATTCGGGAACAAAGGAACATCAAATCTCGTGGTCTTGATAACAGTATAGGTCTGGAACATTACCAATCGTTAAATCGGGAGATACAGAGAACACGCTTGTTTGAATACAGAACTAGACTAAATTGCATCGGTATGGATAAATTACAATGGAAATCTGTATGCTGACCCGAATGCTATTTGTGAAGACCTTATTATAGGTTCGAACCGGTTATACTGCTATATGAGGTGAAATTTGCAATTCAGGGAAGATAAAGCAGTAGGAATCGACAGAATATCTTGGACGATAGGCGGCAAAAAATCTTTCACATATTGTGTCACACAAAATTTGGAAAACAGGCTTATGGCCAGAAGACTGATCAACTTCAGTACTGATTCCTCTACTGCAAATTCTTTCAGTACTGCAAATTCTTTCTGACCCATAAGAAATGGTCAGAAAGAGTTTGCTAAAACTATCGTCTGATTGCGTCTGATATCACATTCAAGCAATATTATGTTGCACATTCTTCAAGCGAGACTACAACCCTTCTTTCTACATCAAATAGCCCCAGAACAAACCGGATTTCTGAAAGGACGGGGTACTCGAGAACAAATTTTAAATGCGAGGCAGCTTATAGAAAAAGCCCGAGGTATCGATTGATTTGTGCTTTGTAGATTACGAGGAAGCGTTTGATAACGTTTGCTGGCCCAGGCTATGAACGCGTTTAGCAGAATTTGGTGTACCATGTCATCGTAAACTCTCGTCAAATGCTTAGCAGGCGGTCCTTAATATCGGTAACATATTTTTCGAAAAATGTTGCATTAGGAAAGGCGTTTGTCAAGGCTGCGTACTTTTACCTCTATTCTACAACATCTATAGCGAAGAGTGATGCGGCGCACTTCAGAAAACGGAACGCAGGAATGAAGATTGGTGGAAAGCGCTTTTCAAACGTTTGAGTTTTGGATGATACTATTCTAATAGCTAACAGTACCAAAGAGTCTTTACGGTTCCTTCAAAGACTGAAAGACGTAATCCGAGACTATGGACTCAAAATAAATGCCAACAAGAATAAAGTCATAATAGTAGACCAAGATAACGAAAATCAAAAGAAATCTACAAAAATTGGGAATTTTGAAGTTGTCAAAATATTTGTATAATTGGAAAAATGTGTGTATTCGGACTCCATAAATCTTGCTCCTGCGAATTTAAAATAAGACGGCGGATTTGGAAAAATCGGAATATCACTAGAAAAACGAAGCCAAGCCTTGTAGACGACCTAGTTTTTCCCGTTTTTTCGTACGCTTCAAAGACCTGGGTAAACTGTTCCAACGACAGGAGAAGAATAAATGAGTTTGAAATGTGGCTCCGGGACAGGATGCTGCGAGTTCCCTGGACGGTTAGAAAAACAAATGTCTCCTTGACATATGGACGAATTTTGAAATTCTCGGAAATTTCTCTCGTCATGACAGCATAGAAAACTTTATTGTATAACTTTATTGGAAACTAACTAGGTGGACCGATACTATTTCGAAACTAACAGAAACAAATTTCATTAAAGCAGTGCGCCAAGCGAACGATCGACAGATCTGGAGATCAACTGTTAAACATATAATACAGAGATTAGAAGATTGCCCTACGTCAACATCCAACATTCACACGTCAACATCCACCGTAGTCACCACACGTCGGTCATGACTTGGACGAAAAAGAAGATTTTAGAAAAAAGAAAATCTCAGTTTGTGTTAAAAATATTCCAAAGTATTGCAGTATTTAATATTATTTTCCTTCAGTAAATCAAGTGCATTATTGTTGATCGATCAGTATATTTGAATTTAATTTAAGAGATTGTTTTCAGAGTGAGTTTATTCATATAATATATGGTTAATTAAAGTGCAATAAGTTTTCTCCATTATTTTAATGTTATCAGTAAATTATAAAACTTTCAATTTATCTTTTGGCAATTATATAATTGTTTATTTTTATTTATTTTAGACAATATCTTCTTTATATAAAATAATAAATAAAAAAAATTATTTATTTAGCATATTTCTTTTTGAACTTCAATATCTGATTTTCTTTAAATCTATTAATTACTGAGTTGGGGCTTGGCGGTCTCTCATGAAATCTTACATTCCAGTGTCACACTGCGCTGTCATTATTACTGATTCTACGTTATATATTAAATTGGAGCTTTTTAATGAAACGACTTGAATCGCGTACTACTCAACTCACTCAACTATGACAAACTTATTTTTAGTCAAATCCAACACCAAGCTGGTGAAAGGCAGCAGTTTTACCAACATCAGACTCTCGGCGCGAGAAGAACGACTTCGTAGTGGCAGACAATGAAAACTGGAGTGCGGGGATATAGTAACAGTATTGTCTCCACACTGCGGTACGAAAAAGAAATGGAACTCATATTGTACTATCTTTTCTAAATAATCTTAATGGCTAACGAAAATAGACCAATAGCCCTCAGTCCGGGGCACCTCTTAAATGAGGAGAGGGTGCTAAGGAGCCTCCCGTCTACACAAAATAACAATCATGACAAGATCAAAGTTTACAACAAAATAGTACGCATTGGAACATGGAACGTACGCAGCCTATACATGGCAGGAAAACAAACGTTGAAAGAGAAATGATCAGAATTAACATAGATATCCTGGGACTCAGTGAGGTCAGATGGTCTGGAACGGGTAAAATAAAAACCAACTGCGGATATATTTACTATTCTCGAGGAACCGTTAATAGTCATAGATATGGTACTGCGATTCTTATCAAGGACGAAGTCGAAACAGCTGTCCTAGACTATATAATCGAGCCATACTAGTAAAGCTTCAAACGGTTCACCGCAAAATAAATATTTTACAAGTATATGCACCCACCAACGACAAATCGGAGGCAGAAATAGAAGAATTTTATAACCAAATAGATGAACTAATGAAACTCACTAGGAAGGGTGAGATTAGAATTGTTATGGGAGATATAAATGCTGGCGCGAAAGCCGAATCTATTGGAGCATATGGCCTCGGGGAAAGAAACTCTAGAGGTGCTAGACTTGTACAGTTCTGTAATGAAAACAATCTCTTTAAATCCAATACCTTCTTCAAACAACACCCCCAGACGATTGTATACATAGGTCTCGTCTGCATACAATCAAAGGAGATTAATAAGGAACCAAATGGACTATATAATTGCGCGTCTCGAGGTAAAAATATATATAAGATCAGTAAAAACCTATCCCGGAACAGATATTAGCAGCGATCATAATCCGGTGGTCATGGACTTCAGAATGAAGCGCTTCATGAAGGTGAAATGCGAAACCATAAATAAACAAATAGATATAGATAAACTGAACGACACGGAAGTCCAAATAGAAATAGGGTTGAAACTCGAAAAAGAACTAGAAGAGATTGACACAACTGTGCATCTGGACATAGAAACCGTATGGGAAGAAATGAAAAATGTAATAATTAGGATGCAAGAAGAAGAAATCGGTTTCAGGGAAAATAAAAAGTGAATGGAATGGATGACAGATGAAATTCTGAAACTGATGGTACAGAGAAGGACAGCCAAATATACACCATTAAAATGCAAAGAGATCAATAAAGTTATAAGGAAAAGTGTAGGGAAGCGTAGGAGAAATGGTTGTACGAAAAATGTTAAGGGATCGAATCACTCCAACAAAGACATGATTTATTTAATGTGCATCAGAAAATGAAGGAGGTAGCTGAAGTAGGGAAAAAACGCCAACTAGGAATTCTCAGAGATGCCAACAACGAAATTATAATTGGTGTCGAAGAAAAACTAAAAAGATGGAAGAGCTACGTGGAAGAGCTTTTTGATGACGACCGGCCTGAGACTCCCAAGGTAGAAGCTGATGATAGGGTGGACGGACCGGCTATTACAAAGAGTGAAGTCATTCAAGCGTTAAAAATTCAGAAAAACAGAAAAGCCAAAGGAGCAGACAATGTACACATAGAGGTTCTTAAAACCATCGTTAATCAAAAAGGCAAAGGACTGGAACTTATGCTGGAACTATTCAACATCAAATACAGAACCGGACAGATCCCTCCCAGTTGGATTAAGTCTACCTTTGTAACGATTCCGAAGAAACCAAACGCATCTCAATGTGACGACTATCTTATGATAAGTCTAATGCCACATATCCTTAAAATTTGTCAAAGAATGATCCATACACGAGGTACAAGAAGTGTGAAGATCAAATAAGTGACACTCAATTTGGGTTCCAGGAGGGACTTGGCACTCAGGAAGCCCTATTTTCCTTAACCGTTTTGGCACAGAGGTGCAGAGACATGAACATGGTTATCTACACTTGCTTTGTTGACTATCGTAAGGCATTTGGCCGAGTAAGACATAAAAAGATGACAAAGATATCCGTAAATGGAATTGACAGATGAGAAATTATATTAATAGTGAATCTCTAATGGAACCAGATTGCCGAAGTAAGAATACACGGAGGAACATTCGATCCTATGCCAATCCGGAGAGGTGTACGACAGGGCTGTATACTATCACCACTCATGTTTAACATCTATTCGGACATAATTTTCAAAGTTCAAAGAAGCTTTAGCGGAAGACATGGTAGGTGTCACAATAAATGGAGTACATATCAACAATATCAGATTCGCAGACGACACCGTAGTCGTCGCCGATAATATATCAAATCTGCAAAAAATGATGGATCGGATAAACGAATATAGTGAGCGACATGGATTAGAAATAAATATATCAAAGATTAAACTGTTTGTCTTCTTCAAAATACCTATTACCGAAACACGTTTGATTAACGGCAAGTGTATTGAACAAGTCTCTACTTTCAAATACTTGGATACCATAATCAACGCGTGGTGTGATCTGAAGCGAGGGATCCGTTCTAGAATCGAACAAGCCAGGAAAATATTCACCAACATGAAACGGTTCTTTACTAGCCCTGATCTAATTTTGGAACTCAGGGTTCGCATGGTCAGATGTTATATCTTCAACGTACTGCTTTATTGATGTGAATGCCGGACCCTTGACCCTGCAACTGAAAAGAAGACTGAGTCGAAATGTACCTATATCGTCGTATGCTTCGTAGTTCATGGGTCCAATGAATTACGAATGAAGAATGCTCAAATGATTGGAGAAACCGAAAGAACTAATGACCTCCATTAAAGAAAGAAAAACTAGATTCATAGGCCATATCATGAGAGGCAACAGGTACGAAGTACTGAGATTGAAAATAGAAAGGAAGATTCAGGGGAAAAGATCTATTGAAAGACGTCAGAGCTCTGGGCTGAAAGATATTAGAAGATGGTTTGGGTGTAATTCTATTGAAATCATCCGAGCTGCTATGTCTAAAACAATCTTAGCTTTGTGGATCGCCAATATTCGAAAGGAGAAGGCGTCATAAGAAGAAGAACCTTTATTAAGGCTAC
Source organism: Adranes taylori (assembly GCA_009867245.2). Lineage (NCBI taxonomy): Eukaryota > Metazoa > Arthropoda > Insecta > Coleoptera > Staphylinidae > Adranes > Adranes taylori. Next base: position 16,106 of record WYDF02266293.1, read on the forward strand.
CGTCCTCTTTAGTATAGTTGTCTGTATACTTGACTGGAAATGAGGACGTATGTTTTCTAGTTACAGACATTATTAATTTCATTACAATTAACCCCAAAGATCTTTTTATAACTTTTTTGCTTGTTCGTACCTCAAATTCAATTCCTATCTTTTTTTCTGTATGTATCACGTTTTCTCTGCACATTGTTATGAAACTTTGACCAATTGACAGTTAAAAATTTTGTGTTTAAATCTCAATATCAGTACAATATTTAGCTACATGGCATTATCTTATATATATATTCACACCGAATATATCTCTTTATTCTAACTTATGACGAAATCTCGTTTCGCCGTATTTTCGGACTCATCAGGCAAGAGCATGTAACTATGTTAACTTATTGGTACATTACGAAAAAATCGCTAGAAAATTTCTGGTTGCCGTGCTCAACCACAAAGTTATTAAAATTACATAATCAGGACGTCACGAGCAATACATTTAAGAGAAGACAAATAATTACTCCTTTAGGAATATTGATCCCGCTGTAAACACTGTTATTAAAACATGTTCCTTTCAATCACAACTTTTAACTCTTTATTGTATGTTCTCTCAAACAAATTAAATTGTTACGACACAATTAATTTCTAAGCGGAACTAGCTTAACGAACTCAAGTTTCTTTATTGCAAACAACTCGAATTGCAGTAATTACATTTATAATCTGCACTCTAATTTACATTTTCAAGTTGACAACTTCATATGCATTGATACGATGTATGTGTTTGTAACTAATTTCAATGTAGAACACGCATTTGAAATCAACGAAATGATGTATTTTATAAGGGTTGTTCTTGCAAATATCACCATTATGATACATGGTATTACGTTTTAATACATTTGTAGCCAGCATTCCCAAATCGGAACATTAAGATTGTTTTAGGTCATAGCATCTAATTCATAAAAAAAAAGAAAACTAAAATAGTTTTACGTCTGGTGATCTACAATTTTTCTAAAACATATTGCTCTTGTAACATAACTCAATTCATATAATACTGATATTCTTCCAACTCGGGTTAATTTGTCGAATCCGGCCCATTGTATAGATATGCATAAATAATAATATATATATAGGTAAATAGGACACAAAACAACAGATTTTCTAAGCCGTCAAGCGTTATTTTTTTCTATATAAGCTTGCATAACCTGGATTTTATTTCTTATAATACTTATAACTCATTATTGATTCTAATTCGCGCTCGTTATATAGTACTGACATTTCTCTACTTGGCTCTAATTATAATGCAAGACAACTTAGGCCGACTTTCTTCCTATTAATATTAAATAAAAAAGTATATAAAGTAACTAACATAGATACTTCGATTTCTGATAGATGTTCTAAATAATTGTCGATGAAAAATTCCTCTGTTTATAGATGAAATTCAAAGTTGGTGATTGAAAGTCGAATTTCTGGGAATAATTTCGCATAACGTCCCTGTCAAAAGTAAACGATTTTATACTTTTAGTATAGGGAGCTCTCCAATCAATTTCGTGGACGAGCGTTGCCATTCAAAAACCTTAATATTTGCTTCTCTTTAGTAGATTTCTTTAAAGCATTTTCCTCCATAGATCATTGGATAATGAGAAAGAGCCTAAAAAATGCACGCATGGACCACAGATACACCCAACTATTAAAACATATATATCACAAAGCAACATCGTTGGTCAAACTAAATCAGGGCACAAACGAAATTAACATTGGAAGAGGGATCATACAGGGTGAAACTATATCGCTCAAATTATTCAACTTAGCCCCCGAAGAAGCCTTTAAACAGGTAAAATGGCAAAACAGTGGTATACTAATTAACGGCAAAAGACTGAACCACTTACGAAGTGCTGACGATATAGTCCTTATCACAGAAAACCCAGAAGAATGTCGGCAAATGTTAAAAGAACTAGATGAAAAAGCAAATAAACTAGGACTACAAATAAATCTATATAAAACAAAAGTGATGTGCAATACAGACCCCCAAATGCATATTAAAAACTGGAATATTGCAATAGTTGATAGCTATATATATTTAGGGCATCAAATAAAGCTAGAAACAGAGAACCAGAAGGCCGAAATATAACGTAGAAGAAGGCTAGCATGGGTGGTATTCGGGAAAATAGGACATGTGCTTAAAAACAAGAACATCCCTTTGAAGCTACGAACATGACTATATGATGAATGTATCCTCCTAGTATTGACATATGGATGCCAAACATGGACACTAACAAAACTCTAAATGAGTAAAATAGCATGAATAACGCAAAGAGCTATGGAAAGACAGATACTGGGTATATCTCCTAAAGACAGAAAAAACAATGTATGGATCCGTAATAACACAAAAGTCAAAGATGTTATCGAAACAGCAGCGACACTAAAATGGAACTATGTCGGCCATGTATCAAGATACGAAGATGAGAGATGTACCAATATTTTACTGCACTGGAGACTATCACTGGAGACCATTCCTG
>WYDF02266304.1:0-18600 GCA_009867245.2 Adranes taylori
AATTTGACTTTAAATCTCCTAAGTACAATATTTAGCTATATCACAATAGCTTACATATGTTCACACCGAATAAATCTGATTATTCTAATTTGTGAGAACTTAAAATTAATTGAAAAATGTTACCAACTTACGACGAGATCTCCTTCCGACGTATTTGCGTACTCATCAGGCATCTAACAGTTTCAGTCTAATGGTACATTGTGAAAATCGCAATGGACTTACAAATTTTTCCATTTCGATTTTAGCTATATTGTCATATAGCTAAATATTGTACTTCGGAGATTTAAAGTCAAATTATATATATATATATATAATTATGATTGTTGAAAGGAACAAACACCTACTGATTTGCCTCAACTAGTTAGTTCCGTTTCACCTACTGGTTAAAGAAGAGTCTGTAAATAGGCGGCATGCAACGTTTAAAACAAATTTTCAAATGGCTTAAATATCCGGGCGTGGTGTAGTTGTTAGGTCGAAGACTTTGAATAACTACTAAAAGGGAGTACCGACGATAGTTATCCTAATATTTGAAATACGTATCTGCTCCAGCTTGACTTTTTAAGCTATTTGTGTCAATAAAATGTATTCGAATGTCTTATCTTTTATCGTTCCTGAGATATTTCAAAAGTTTGTTCAACTTCAAACGCGGCAACATCGCTTCCTATAAAATTTGGCAACATGGGACTTTTTTTATCGGGCGCATAATACAACGTATGCAAAATTTCAGTCGTCTAGTTTGAATACGAAATTTCTGAACAAAAATATGGCTCCGCCATATTGGATTTATAAAAAAAATAACAAAAACTTTCTGCGGACTCATAGTCTACACCTGTCCACAAAATTTCATCCAGATCGGTCACATAGGGAAGGAGAAATTCTTGAACATACATCCATACATACATACGCACCTCCACTGATAAATCGACCCTTTTAATTTTTTTAACAAGAAAAAAGTTTTTTGGAAAAACTTTCGATATAAAAAATGTTCCTTATACCTTTGAATTGCGTATTAACGGATTTCAGTTATTTCAATACAAGAGACGTACTAAGGTAAAATAGAAAAAAATGTCAAAACATGAATCCTATATCTTTCATATACCTACACGTATTACATACGAATATGATATATGAAAGATAAAACTTCATTAAAATGTATAGAATGCAATTATACTTGTGCAAAACGAGCAAGTTGGTTGTACATTTGCGCATTCATACACGTAAAAAACCATTCAAATGTTTGGAATGCGATTATATCTGTGCACGAAAGAGTAATTGGGTATCACATTTGCGCATTCAGAATGCGATTCTAGCTTTATGCAGAAGTCAATTGATACCTCACATGCACGTTCATGCGGATGAAAGACGATTTAAATGTTTTGATTGCGGCTATAGTTTTGTACGTAAGTGCTTATTTGAGAGCACACACGCGCACTAATTCGGACAAAAACCATATAAATGTTTACAATGCGATTATACCTGAGCACAAAAGATCTATTTCACATTTACGTAAAAAACCTTTCAAATGTTTAGAATGCGATTATATCTGTGCACAAAAGAGTTATTTGATTGCACATTGATACATGTGAAAAACTGGAAAATCACTTCTTTTCAACCTTTATTCTGAAACTATTCAGAGGAGCACTTGAGGGCACCACTGTAGGCATTAAGATGAACGGTAAAAGAATCAGCAACCTCTTATCGTGGCACACATGTATCTTATCGTGACACACAGCCAGCGTTTCATTTCGATACCTGGGAGTTGTTGCGAATGAACAAAGTGATTCGAAAATTGAGTTTAAGGTTATGCTCGCAGAACTTTCACCAACATGAAAATCTTTTCACCGCACGCTACCTAAGCCTTTAGCTACATGTGCGATTATTTCTCTGTTACATTTTTCCTGCTTTACTCCATGGATCCGAAAACTAGACATTCAATCAGAAGATGGAAAATCGTATAAACGCCTTCGAAATGTACCTATACCGAAGAATATTACGCATCTCGTGGATGTTAAGACGGACAAACACCGAAGTCCTCAGTATGTTGGATAAATCTCTAGAGCTGATGAGCTCTTTAGAGCCTCAACGAAAGGAAACTGCAATACATCAGTGAAAAGTATGAGATCTTCCGACTGATCATCTAAGAGAAAGTTTAGGGCAAAAGATCAATAGGTCGGCGCTAAAATTCATGACTGATGGATCTGAGGAGATAGCTCGGACGACAGAAATCTTTAGGGGTGCACTTTCTCGAGTCAAAATAGCTAATTGGATTGCCAACCTCCGCAGGGAGACGGCGCTATAAGAAGAATAATGTGTTGTTTAATTTATGAAACTTGGAGTTGTCTCCAGTCTTATTTCTCCGCAGTCTCTATGACTTTGTCACTTGGCGATCCAAAAAATATTTAACGTGTTAAATATGCCTTTAAAAGGATTCGAAGTTTAAAATTCGGAGCGTCTATTGGTATACTTTTTATTGTAAATTATAAGCATTCATATTAGGTTTTTATTTTGAAAAAACAATAAGATATCTTGTACATATGGTGGTATATACTGCACGAAGGGTAGTTGTAGGTTGTACATATACATATATATGTATATAAATTTCACCCTCTTTTAATTTGATTTCGTTCTATTGACTGACCACCCCCAATAGATACATATACTACGTAAGATCTGGAACGACTGACACTATTATTATTATTATAGTTCTTCACGTGTATTTTGCTCCAAATGAAACAACGATGGAGATATTATAGAGGGGTGCATATTGATGAGAAATCGATAAAATCGTAGACAATCCAATGAAGAATTGGTGTAAAAAGGGTGAATATGTGAAATACATAAAATTGTTCACATTTACGTAGTTTATAAAATATTTTGAGCCGAAATTTTCGTAGGAAACTTGAAGTAAGTGCAGAAAGTACTTAGAGAGGTATAAATAATAAATAGAGATTAGAGAGGGATACTAGAGAATAATAGAAGAAGAATAATAGAGAATAGAATATAGAGAATTGACTGAAAGAAATGAGAGTACTCAATAGCTCATTAGTCTGGTGTGTATAACATTACGTTGAATTAGGGTTAGAGTCAAGATTCAGGGGCAGTTAACAAGGGAATTTGAGGTGCGAAGAGCTTCAATCTCTGCCTGGATCATCTCATTCGGAGGATCCCGCTTAACCGAGGTATCTACACCAGATCCCTTCAGTACATGGCCTTTACAGATGATGTCCTTCTTGGTCGAGAAGTTCGAGAGCACTGACAGAAGCGCTGCAACATACGAGTGTTAATTCTTAGCGCTTAGTGCTAAGAATTAACAATGAAAGGACAAGATACATGGTCGGTACGAGAGAAAAGGAAAGGTTCTGCGCGGTGAGTTACTTGAAATGCGAAGAAGGAAAGTACGAGAGTTGGAGGGTTCAAATACCTAGGAGCCCTGGTTACCTAATACCTATGAAAGCACGAACTGCCGCAGGGAACAGGTGCTTCTATGCTTTTAATAAGCTACTGAAATCCTCAACACTTTCTAGAAAGCTGAAGCTCATCGTGTACCCATCATAATTCGACAAGTGGTGCTCTATGGATGTGATACTTGGACGCTCACCGAACGTGACAAAAATCTGCTCCGGGTGTGGGAAAGAAAGGTGTTGCGAAAGATCGTCAGAGCGATTTATGAAGATGGCGAGTGGCAAATATGTACCAACCAAGAAGTATATCAACTCTACGGTGATATTTCTGGTTGCGGAGTCCAAGAAGACTTTCGACCAGCAACCGGAGGGCAGAAAGAAGCCAATTAGGCCAAGGAATAGATGGAATGATGACGTCACAGAGGATGTGCAGGTGTTAGGGATCCGAAGCTGGAGGAGATGCGCTGCAAGCAAGGAAGAATAGACGGCTGCTAGAATAGGAGAGACCAGGGTCCAACATGGACTGTAGCGCCAGGAGAGTGAGTGAGAATATCGAGAATAAAATAAAGAAGAGAATATAGAAGAGGAGAGAATATGGAAGAGAATGAATAGAATACAGAGAAGTGTAAATATTGAAAATTCCATGTTCAGACCAGTTAAGTGTTATAAAGAAAATAATTTATTGATTGACAGATTTAAAAACTAAATAAATTCGCCTCGTAATAATCACGAAATACACACACTATAAAAAATTAAATTCTGTAGCTAGCGAAAGCAATTTCGAGAATATCGGAAGAATTGTCGACGGACGCCACTACCAATGTAGCGAATACGGAAAGTTATTCCGAGAATTTCGTATAATTTGGCAAACGAGATCCAAGAATCCTAGAACGAGCGAGTATGTTTCTATTGATTTTAATATTACACCAGCGTACATTAATTTAATGTCTTTAATAATTTGGGACACCGTGTATTATTTATTTTACATATCCTTGCAAGTTCTTTTAATCTCTAGTTACCCTTTTGTATAAAACTTATTTTTCTATAGGGGGTATTTTTTAATTAGATGGTAATTGGAATTTTTTAGGAGAGGAAACTTTCATCCAATACTATACGTTTACTAGAGTTTAAATGTGTGTGATATAGGTATGGTAAAGTAGATATCTAGTACAAACATTTGTGATTCTAAGAAATCTGTTTGCTGCTTTGTAGAAATATCAATTTTGGGAATTCCAAATACTTATATAATCAACAGCATGATCAAACAATTCGACCTGAAGTAAATCTATAGCAATTTTAAGTACTAATAGAAGTCAAAATTATTATTTTACAACAATTTGCAATAAACACATGAATCATTCATTAGTGAACAGTATTGAGATTCGACAATATAATTATAGGTTTATAATATGTTTATTTGTTATAAGCAGTACATATGTATTTAGCATTTGATTTTGGGGAAGATGGAGGGCAGGGGGGGGGGGCTTAACTAACATTTGATTTTATTCTGACTTCTTGCGGTAGTCACAAGGAACGAATTTACTTCAGGATAACACAAAAAGTTCTAAATACTCAAATCATGAGATGCGATTGGTCCATTGGTTTAAAGCTATAGAGCAGTGGTTCTCAACCAGCTTCCGTGGAACACTTGTGTTACGTGAGATTAAGGAAAGCGTTCCGTCAAAATCTGAAGTTGTAAGGTTTCGTTACAAGAAGAGGAAGAATACATTACACTTCATCAGATCGTATCCCCAAAATGAATAACAGTTGACGAATTTTCAAATTGTGTTTAAAACTATATTTGAAATTATTTTAGAAATATAAATTTGTCTTCTAAAAATTCATCTTTTATAAATGTTCTTAATCAATTTCATCATAAAAGTGCTCCTTAAGTTGATAAAGAAACATTATAGAAGGACAACTGTCAAATTATAATCCATTTTCTGCGATCAACACATCATGTTCTAAGTTTTTGTTACAAGACGAAGAAGAATAAAGAATTTATTACGTTGATTAAAATAATTTGTTTAAAATTAGCGTTTTAATATTAATCAAACGAATATTAGGAAATCTTCATTTTTGAATCAATGTCTCTGGCAAGTTATGTTTTAAAGACTAACATTTTGTAAAAAGTTCCTAGGCGCAGGTCTCTTCTAGAAGCAGGACCTGCACATTAATTGTTTATTCAAACGCAGATTTGTCCAGATAAAAGTTGCCTCTGTATAAATCAAAACGATTCACATTCATCAACAATCAACTGAATAATACAGAACAATTACTAGTCTCGCAATCGCTCATTCATTTATGCATCTCGTTCTGTTAGAAAACTATATGAAATCATCATTGCTTTGCAAATATTCATCATTGCTTGGTGTTTCGATGAAGGTAGAAAACTATGCTAGTGCGTTACAAGTAGAAACCTTTTTCAATTTATTAGTAAGTTAGTTGTCGATAAACTAACAAAACAGAGATGGCGGAAAAACAAATTTATGAAAAATAATTTCTTGACTCGATGTATTATATGTTTCAATGAGAACAAGTTCTTTTCAAATCACATCGCAGTACATCGCCTTGTTACAGCATTGTTCAAAGCAGGATCGTAATTTGTTTACTTTTTAACTACTATACTACTTTATATTTATTCTATTTTGTAACCCGGAAATGCTCGTGAATAAGATTATATAAGATTATCATGGTTGCGTAAGAATTCGCTGTTCTCAATTATAATAAAGTACTTAAACACTATAATGATGTACGCAATAACATGTTTAAATTGTTTGGCTTATTATTCTAATATTTATAACGTCAAATATATGCTTCTACTCGCGTCTTCCGATTGTGACATGGCTTCTCTTCAGAATGACGAAGTTTTAACGCAGATATTGTAGAATGAATTGTCTAAGATGCGCAGATGGTGGAATGATGGTGGAAAGGTGGAACGCAGATGGTGGAATGAATTGTCTAAGATACGATGAAAATTTTATGTCGTAGAAAATGAATTTGTGATGATGAGGCACTTATTCACTGTCGTCAAAGTAGTATCGGAACAGGCGTCAGTTGTGTTCTGCTCGCGTAACTTTATAGAGCCATCCATTTCCGGGTGTTGGGGGTAATGGCACATCGCCTAGACCTGTCGGTGGTGGTAGCGGTGAACTGCGGGACTCACCTTCTTAGATTCTACTTCTTGCTGTTTTATTGGAGTGATTGGTGCAAGTATGCTTGTTAGCTTGCGTGGTGTGCGAGGACGATGTAGCTTGATCAGTCTTTCTGGGGTTTGCTCTCTGGTATCGCTGTTGGTATGTGGCGTCCCTCTTCCTCTGCTGTCGTCCCCATTTTTCTTCATTAAATATGTGATACGCGGAAACGGTATGAAAGATTGATAAAAGAGAAGAATTTAAGATTAGATGATAGGGTCGAGAAATTGGAAGATTCAGCCGGAAATTAAATGATGTGGTTTAAGTATACTTGAGTTGATGATTGTAGAATTTTTTTTGCTATTGAATGTAATTGAATTTAACTTGATTTAAAATAAAATAATATAAGCGATTTGTTGATGGCGCTTACTTAGAACAAATCCGGAGTGCGACTTCTCGCCCTATAAGAATATGTTTGATCTTTTGATGGTGGCTTAAGCTAGCGGAGGCGTGCGATTTCTCACTCGTCAACAGCGGGTGAAAGACCCCAATTGCGTCTTTGTCTTGATAGGTTGAGTGGTTCCTTTTTATGCGAATTGTCTGGGAAAAAGCTGCTGCTGACTGGTAAGTGTTTATTTTTTAAATAAACATACGATGACATATACGTATTATATTTTTCTATACATGGCGCTTTTTGTTTGATAACTTTCTCACGTCTGTTATCAGGATCTGGATTAAACGTCTAGATTGAACGTATTAAAAAATCGTTATTATATAAACTTGTATTTATTATTTGGTTACTAAATTGATTTATTAACTGGCATGTTATATTCGTTTTAAGATTGATGATATATTAAGGAATTGCTTATTGCAATTGTTAATTAATAAATTAATGAAAAACCGATATCAGCCTTCTATATACCGCGATAAAATACGTTCTTTAAGAATGACATCACTTCTCACTACTGCCTGAGTGTAATAAAAATTGTATACTTACGTGCATGCAAACATGTATTTAGATGCCATTTTTACTATTTTTCGTACAAACTATTTTTTACCAACCAATAGAGTCAAAATCAAAGTAGAAACAGTCTCTATACAGAGATGGAAACCCTAAATTTGCTGTAAATCTGCTATGCTTTAAAACATCTGATGGACCAATTAAATTAAAATACACGTTTAAAACGCGTAAGCAAGCAAATTACTTCATGAAAAAGAGTATAGTTGAATCAAACCTCCATTTCACTCAAAATTTGTCGTACTTACAGATTATACAGAAACTGAAACTGTGTTCAGTTTGAGAACCCGTCTCAAAATTACAATGTAGACCCATCTTTGACAATAAGATTTATTAAGTTGCTTCAGTATCCCTTATAGATCTCATAAAGTGTAAAATATTTCATACTACTTTTCCTGCCGTATTTTTAAGCCATTATACATGTTTATATTTAATGTAGATTACTAGTATGATTTTTAAAGATAATGGAGAGTACATTTAGACCACCGCTAAATCTGGTCTCTTGTTGGGTATAATTTTAAAGAGCTATCAAAATATATAAAAATATAAAAGGAGTTAGTGAAAAATTTTCAAGAGAGTTTCAATTGTTTTTCATTCAATCAGTCGAATTGTTATTTATGACATATGAAATACTCCTTGTATTCAAATTTTAATAATAAATTACAAAATGCGTTAATTAAAAACTTAATGTTTTTTTCATTCCGGATTAAAACGGTCTTTAAAAGCCTTACGTTATAATAATAAAAACATATTGTTGAGGTCAATTATATGGGGTCAAGCCACCGCGCGGTAGTTATTTTTACAATTATTTTTCTCCAACTAGACAATATACACGCATACGCATGCTAATACAAAATGAACTTATGAACATACACTAAGCTAATAACAAGCATCAAGTCTTTTATAATGTAGAAGAAAATAATGAATGAATTCTTTAATTCAAAGTAATTTCTTTGAATTACTCTTAATTACACGATATGTACTCTGCTCTGGCAAAGAAGTTTTATGTACTACTTATATGTGTATATTTCATTGATTTGATTGAATTTTAAGCCAGGGTCGGAATAAGTATGAAATTAGTTAGTAGGGCTACAACACATAGTACGCTTCACTATATGAGAGGAGGACAAAAGTATAATTTTAAGGTATTTATTGAAATTACTTTTATGGCGAATGTACAGGGGTGTACATTAACCATGTACTATTCTTTCTAGTTTTCTACTAAATACATATTCGGGCCATAGACTCGTAAATAAAAAAAATTGTAGTGGTTCCGTTAGTGAATAATAATAAAATATAACTTCAAAGTTGAAATATGTGATAAAATAATGATCAAAGTCTATGTAATTAAGAAAGGATGAGTAAATAAATTGACCCACTAAAATAACTGATAATCAAATGTAAAGTTTATGACACTACCGCGAATAATACGAAATACTGGTAAAGTTCGGCGGCTCCAATAAACTTGTTTGGTTTAGGGTATCTTCTTCTTCTTCTTCGGCAAAGTCCTCGTGAATCGTAGAAGGCATATTCTTGACTCGGTGAGTGCAAGCAACAGAAATGGGGGGTACGCAGATTAGGAAGGTGAGGGGAGAAATAATTGGCAATCCACTGTAGGCTTCACTCAAACAAAGTGCAAGCGCGAAAGAAAGGATTTGTACGCGAAACGATAGTAAAGAGTTAGAAAAAAGCGTAGAATATAAATGCGTGCGATATTCTAGGTGTGCAGGCAGCGAAGTACGTGGTGATAGAGAAATTAAATCGACTCAAAGAGTGCGAATTAATTCGTAACTAGTGAACTCGTGTATGTACAATGATTCGACTAGCAGCGAGTGCGAATATTGTACTGCACATTCGTGTATGGTAAAGCTCGACTTCAGTGAGTGCGTGCAATAGCCAAACAAGGTATACTTGAAGTATACAAGAACGTATTGTATTCAGGGTTGAAGATCTAGAATGAGAATCGTGTAATGAGAGAATCGGTGTTGGTATTTAAGCGACATGCTTAAACAGAAGTTACTTTTCGGTTATTTGCAACGCTTCCTGTGAACGAATAGCAGCAGAGGGTAATGGAATTTATACCTTTACGCTTTTTCGACGCCAAACGTTGATGGCGATTTCGGTTGCATATATTAAAACGCCGTACCGCTGCGCTTCCACAATATTCGGAACCTAGATTCAGAAGAAATTGATGTAAATCTTCTTTTTAAATTAAGATTAAAAAGTGGAGATTAAGAGATCTCTTCATTTGATTAAATATAAGAGATCTCTTCTTTTTAAGAGATTATCTTTTAAGAAAGAGTTAGTGAACCGTGTAGTGATATCATCGACTATGACTGACAGTGACATCACTGGTCGTCCTAAAATCGCTCATATAAAGCCAAATTTAAGGACAATGTCAGTTATTTGTTCAATTACTTGCCAAAATATTTAGGATGCCTTCTTTCCAGTTAACAAAATTAAAATATAACATTTAGCTATTGTTTTTGATATACGTTCTTCTGAGTGGTTGATGACGAGAAAAATTGTTCGGCTTGTGCATGGATTCGAAGCTAGCGATGTTGCGACGTCTGAGGAAAAGTGAGGAACGCGTTGATGTTAGTCACTGTCGCTGAAAATGCTCTGGAAGACACGGTGGCGATGTTCTTCTGATGTGATTGGATAGCCTTTACACGGTGTCGGTGATAACGTGATAACGAGAGGTCTTTTGGTGCTGTCGGAGGTAGTGGCGAGCTTGGTGGAGTCCACGGACCTTCGGTTTGGTTCGATGGAGGATTCGATAATGACACGGACGGTTCGGCGTCGGCTAAGTGTCATGGTGTTTTCGTACAACGTTGCTTGATTGATCTCTCGGGTATGCTGGCTCGGTTTCCTGTATGGTACAAGTAAGACTGCACTCTTCTTCTCCTGGCGAAGATACACGAAATGTATAGATGGATGACAGAATAGAGATTAAAGAATTAGATATTGAGGGGTCAAAAGATTACTACCGAAATATTCAGGAGGGTAAGTCCTGTTTACTTGATAATCTTGTTGTGAGAAGTTAACTGTTGATGGGGTAAATTTAATTAATTTTTTTTTAATTCGAAGCATAAATAAGTGATGTTGCTGGTGGCGCTTACTTAGCGGCTAAACAAATTCAGGAGTGCGAATTATAACTCACTCTACGAGAATATGTTGGTTGCTTAATAGGGTATTATTACTGATAGAACTGTGCGAAAGTTGCTCATTCATGACCTAACAGAAACAAGACCCAAAATGCGTCTTGTCTGAAACTGGTTTGGGTATGGCTTTTTATATGAAATCAGAGATATTTGGCGTCCAACTTCGACGGCTGTAGCTCTGGACGTTGCCGGCGGGAACTAGAACTAGACAGGGCTTGGACGAAATTTGTGCTAAAATCTTTAGGAAGGGAGATTTTTCCGTAAATAAGAAGCGTCCTTTCATCCGTTACGAATTTTAAGGAACAATATCGCGTAATATCCTCGCCGAGATTCGAAACTTCTATGATAAAGAGCTTTCCAACCAAATTTAACGTGCAAACAAGCAACGAATTGCAACCCCTTTCCAAGACAGCGCATAACCAAGCAACATAGGAAAACTTGTCTAATAACCGTTAAGCCATTAAAAATCGTCATAGGCGCCACGGAGCCATTAAGATGTCTCTACCAGATGAGAATGGCGCCAATAGACTATTAAGAGGTCTGGCTAGATAAGGATAATAAAATGCAAGGTGCATAGAAACCATAACAAAATAAGCGCGCAAAGAACAAGGCGCCCTAAAAGAGAAAAAACATCTCTGTCTCTCTCTCTATCTCTTAATAAGTCGGCTCTTAATATATACCATTTTTTCTTGCGTTCTGCATTCGATGTCACAGAAAAAACGCGAAAAATATGTGGCCTAAGCAAAAGAACAGAAAAAACGCGAAAAATATCTGTCCTAAGCAAAAAGCAGCAAAAAGGGGAAAAATGCGAAATGCGAACGCTATATGTTTTCCATCTTTCATACTCTGCTACCTCTCTTTATACGCTCGAGAATACAGCCGATGTGTGACTTGCGGTATGGCTCTATCTATCTCTCTCTCTCTCTCTTCTCGTTATGTGTAAGTTGATGCGAATCCTACATAGCTTTCTGCAGTCGGTTCTATCTCTCTCCTCCATTTGTGTGCAAGATGGTGCTGGCGTGCGTAGCCAACGACGGTGCTCGACATCTCTCTGTAAGCAGAGTTCAATGCCTGTTACCCAAAAAAAATGTAGAGATAAAACATCGCAAATCTTTTCGTCTTTAAATTATTTTAATTAAATATCAATTCTTGATTTATTTAATAATAGATTCATTTATTTGTTTGATTGTTTTTGAATTAATTGGCTGATGATCGTTTATTAATTGTTTATACAATATACCGATAAGAACTCCTACTCTTCCTCGACCAAGAACGAATAAGGAATTTCCCCTTTATTTTATTTTTCTTTCTCTTAATTCCCTCCCCTCTTTTTTCTCTCCTCCATAATTATTTCCATTATCCCTATACCTTTTATTCCTCCTCCAAAAAAAAACACGCTTACATTACCCGCCAAACACCCTTTTTGTTCGCTCCAATGTTGCCAAACATTATATATTTTATAATAACGATGTAATGTTGCGAAGCAAAACCAAATTATTAAATACAGCATAGTGGCGATAAAAATTTTACGTGCTTTATCATAACCAAAAAAAAAAAAAAACACAAAAACTACAAAATTAATCAATGTATACAGCCTGCGTAATTTCCATAAAAATAAATTACTGAACATTTTAAATATAACATAATGATGTGTATTTCATAATCTAGAAAAATTATATCTAATCGTAATTTAACTCGCAAATAATAACGACGCGATAGCATATTTAAATAATAAGCTCCTACTATAAGTAAGTACGATAAATTTTTGCAATTTCACTTGCTAAAACAATTGACGTCACGCTGTATATAACTTCCGAAACGCGCGCGCCTTGCAATTGTTTCATTTTTTTAGTGTATGTTTTTCGCGTTCATTGTAGCAGCAGACAAATCTCGCTGTCTCAAATCTCGCTGTCTCACTCTCTCTCTCGCGCGCAGATCGCGTTTAATATTTAAAATTTTGGCGTTTCACTGTTGACTGTTTATTTGCAAATTACTCTCAGAATATATTACATGTAATTCCATATAAGTTCGTATATCTTTTACAGTATCATGCAAAATGTATTTATTACTTGGCTTTGTGGATGGAAATAAGCACAAAAAAATAGTTGGCGTTGTTTCGAACACATGTTTCGAATAAATATTTTAAAAAGAAATTTGCGAAGTGACATTCGTCTTGGTCAACGGTGCCATTAAATATTTAGAATTTTAACCAGTTCTTACTTTTATGTAAGATAGTATTTTGAAAAATTTGCATTTTAGAAAAAAACTTTCTGTATTTATTTGAAGTTGAAATCATAGAGAAATTTTTGGATTGGTTTTGTGGATGGAAATAAACTACTTATAAAATCATATATAAAAGTATTTATAGGTGAGACAGACAAAAATGTAGATATGTACTAGCACCGTAGACCAAGACGAATGTCACTAATCAAATTGTTTTTGGAACATTTATAATAATAGGTTTGACCTCTTGAGACCACCAAAGTGTTCCAAATCGATAGAAACTCCATAATTTATAAACCTATCAGAACTACACTGAAATAAGCCTTAAATTATGAAGTGAGACTGCTCTAACATTTTCTGTTCTCACGTGGTGGTTTTGTCATAACTTTTCAAAGTGATACATCTTTATTTCATGCTTCTTGTACAAATGAATCCCCGGAGTTAATTCACATTAAAATCTGAGCAGTCGAAGATAACGGATGAAAGAAGAAACTGATGAACCAGGTTTGCTAAGATAAACCAAGTCAAGATTTTTTGACAAATCATAAGACTGGTTAGTATTTAAAGATATAACTAGTAAATATATCTAAAATTTCAAACGATTGGACAAATGACAATGGGGAAATTAATTTTTTTTAAACATATAAACAAATCATGGATGGCAAGATGGATAAACATTGAAATTTTCTGTATGGACAAATCTTTAGAGCTGTTGAGAACTGGCAAGGAAAAGAAACTGCAATACATGGGTACATCATGCGTGGTGAAAAAGTATGAGATCATTCGACTGATCATTAAAGAGGAAGTTCAGGGCAAAAGATCAGTAGGACGACTAATTTAAATAGTAGTAGAAATTCACATACTACGGATTTAAATAGTGATTTAAATTAATGATACCAATATTTAAATTAATGATACCTCTCTACATTGCAGCACGACACCAGAATTCATGGCTGAAGAATCTGAGGAGTTGACTCAAATAAACATCGACAGAGATCTTCAGGGGTGCAGTTTTTCGAGCCAAAATAGCTAATTGGATCGCCAGCCTCCGCAGGAAGACGGCGCTATAAGAAGAAGATATAAATAGATTGTCTATCTCATATTTCATGGTTTTACGAGTATTCTGACAAATTCGAAACAATAATTCTGCAAGAAGCCAACTAGGCACTAACAACTGAGACATCAAACTGATTTGAATATATCGGTCACTTTAATATCTTTTGGCATCATTGCAATTCTGTTCATTGCAGCTTTTCATTCAGCGCCTCCACATGAATTTGTTGAAACCCTTTCTTCACTGCCATAATATTAATAAAAGAAAAGTTGAAATTAACAATTTTAAAATTGAGAAACATTTAGAACTAAAATATGTAGAGCTGTAGACTATGTTCACTATTGAGTTATGAAACTTATGCAATTAAGTCTAAGATTGTTTTTAATATTTTTTCTGCATTTAAAAAATCCATATACTGTTGTATTCTTTTAACCCTTAAAGGCATGGTGTATCATATATGATACATTATATATTTAACCTCGTAGAGACATCTGTTGAGGATTTTTCTGACCATTTCTTTTATCATTTGAAATAAATTGACTATAAATAGAATGAATGTTGATTCAAAGAATTTGAAAGAAAAAGACCTCTGAGCGATGAAGAACTATTGCAGTTGATAGACACTCCTTTAGGAAGTGAAGATGAATTTGAAAGCAATGTTGAAGAATTAGACCCAGATTTGGAAATTTCTAACCACATAGTGCGAACATCTTCTGTAGAAGATACAGCCGTTACGTCTGCTGCTTCTGACCGTGTCAACAATGTAGAAGAAAACCAAAGCGCATATGATCCCTCGCAGTCTATTTCCACATGAGAAGACAAACAAAAAATTGCAAAGAAAAATATAATTTGGATGAAAAAGAACCTAATCTCGCCTACCGAACGAACAGAATTTTTGTCTTGTCGATTCGAGATTTAAATGCTCCCTACGAATGTTTTTAACTATTTTTTTTGATTTTTTGCAAGCGTTCCACAAAATTTGCAACATTTCTAGATATTGAGAAGGCATAAGTTTGCGTATGGTAAAAAGGAGTTATTTTAAAAATGTCGGCACTTAAGTTCCCTGTGGAATTAGTAAAGATCACAAACAGAAACTTCCATACCAAAGTAGGCGAATACACTTCTAGAAAAAGGTCAGCGCAATAAGGGCTCTCACGAGGGTCACTCTTGTCGCCAGTGTTATTCAACATCTTTGTGAGGAATATGTTGCAATTAGAGCAACTAAAACAGACAGAAGTATTGCAGTTTGAAGATGATACTGTAATAGTTTCGTATGATAGAAATCCGGCGTTAAAACAAGATTGGAAAAAGGAATGAAAATGATTTCCGACTTTTTCGATTTATTTGGAACAATTAAACTACATGAAAGCCCAATCAAAGTCAAAAACAAATCAATAAATATAAAACGTTTCGCAACATATTTGTGATGCACATTTAACTGTAAGCTTCATTGCAGAGCTCACATCAAACGAAGGGAAGCTGTAGCTAACAATGCCGCACGCAGATTGTACCTAATTCTGATGTTTGAATCAACACTAACAGCAATAGCCAGAGCCAAAATTATAAATTGCGTATTTCGCCCACAATTCATGTATGGGTGCGAAGTATGATCAAGACGGTCAGAAAAAGCAAAACAGTGAGCAAAGACAGCCTAGCACAAGTTGTTCAGAAGGACCTTAGACGTACCATGATACATAAGAAATGTGAAACTAAAAATGACACCCCTAAAAGCTTCCGACACAACTAGCAAACGATAGAAGACACAACGTAGTGGAACGTTTAAAAGCTCAACCCAATGACGAGATACAAAAAATTAACTAATAGCAATCGAACTAGTAGCAGTTCGAGCGGGTCAAGATCCCCCATATAATTGCTATACAATTGAATTGGGTCATATTTTACCACCTGGTCGATTTGGTCACTAAATATGCTTGGCTCTTGTACAACAGGGTTAACGAGGCCAAAGCAAGCAGATTGTTGTTGAATCAAAAACAATTCTGTATGGAATTGGTCCAAATGCTCTATACGGCCGGAAAAAGTTCCACAAAACGAGGACAATCGAGTGATGGAATATAGGAACAGTTAGGGATGAAAAGTAAGAGAAATTCCGCAACTGTAGCGCCTTCAATTGATGTGAGAAAGGATGGGATAGAACATGAATGCTCAAACACTCGAGGTAGATGTAAATACCCAGGATATATACATTTATCTTACATATTTTGCATTAAATGTAGAGTTAAAAATTAAATAATTAAATATGTTTATTGTCACATAAATTAGTTAAAGTAATGATTTAATAGATTAATGCATATTTCTGGCTTAATTTTTGTTTAAATCAGAAGTTAAATTGTTTTAAACAATTTCATTGTCAATATTGTATTTTATTGTTATTGTTTATGATCATTTTGTGTTCAATGTATCATATATAATACATACAAAAAATAATAATTTGATTTTATGATTTTTTTAAATAATAAATGTCCATTTAAATTTTTTTTATTATTGTTCTATGGTTTTATACATCCTGCTAGTCTTGCCTATATATTTATTTGATAAATTAAAAAAAACATGCATTTAAGGATTAAGAACGTATAAAAATTTAATGTAATATAGAATATTGTATGGCATCGAAGTAATGCGAAAATGGAAAAAATATGCGCTTCTAACATGCGCCACCAAATTCATGTTGTAAGGTTAGAACGAGAAAACATGAGCTTATATAATTCCAAACGCCTATGAAATTGACAGAGACCACTACACAATTACGTATCAGAAACGCGTGAAGTTTCATTGTTTCATACTTGAAAGTTTGTCGCTCTGATTATTAATAAAATTATATATTTTTATTTTACAATAACCATTGATAACCAATAGTTTATTTCACTAATAAGATACAAATATATTTTCTATATTTAAAACGTTGAATAACTAAAAGTTGAATAATTGAAGATAAGTGGAACTTATGTCGCGTTTAGTGCCATATTTAAATTTTGGTTTAGACACTTCGGTGATGATTAGTGAATTTTCTGATTCTGATTTTTTCTATGCGAGCCAAAATTTATTTGATAATTCAAACAAAATGGTAAGTTTTTAGATTATTGTAATATTTTAAATTTCAATTATTTTCAATTTTATAAATTGTAATATGTATTCCATATACATATATGTTTTTGTACGTACACGTGTATTTTACGTTGCATAGCTTGTACTGTTGTTTTTTTATTTTAATAATGACTTCCTACTTCCATATTAATTTTCTGACTATTGTTACAATAAATGAAATGATTCGCTCTTTTTTGCCACATTTCTGCATAATTTATTTTTGACAAATTACAAGATTGAGTGATATTTAAAGATACAAGATTGTTATTTTTTTAGATATTTAGATAAATAAAAAAAATTTTTTACAAAAATTTTTTAAATAATTTTTTATACATAGTTTTAAAATTAAAGAAAAAAATCAGTAGAAAACCTATTGTTAATTTTAAAAATTGAAAATTTTTATGACGATTGGATAAAAATATTTTTAAATTTAATAAAACGCTATACAATTTATATTAACATTTTTAAGAATTACTTAAATCAAAGAATAATGTTTGAGGAAATGCAATTTTTCATTCCATTAATGTTAAAAAAGCGGAATATTACTTTTATTGATTTATATGACAAGAATTGCTTCTAATGAACCATTGAAAATCTCCAATAATAATAATAGTAATAAGATTATTTCGGGCAAAATCATTGAATTTTTAAGTATACAAAAAAATAAAAAATGCTCTTATTGAAAATAATCTAATTTAATATAGTACAGATAGAGGCTCTTATTGAAAATAAGCTAATTTAATATAGTACAGATAGAGGCGGATTTAGGTCTCTAGTGCTCTTGGCACAAAAGTATATAAATTTTTCGATAAAAAATTATTTGAGGTACATTTAAAGAAAGGAACTGTTCAATTTTAAAACATATTATTATGCGGTTAATTTCAATGTTCTTTATTGTATTGTATAAATAGGAAAACAGAAACAAAAAATGCAAAGGAAAACTTTAACAAAAATAAAAGAATTTTTAAAAGTAATTGTAAATAGTTAATGAATAAACATAAACTCTGAACAAATAATATTTATTAACAACAGTTGAATTAAAGCATTTTTACAACATTTTTCTGTTATTTAAAAATAATTAAAAATTTCTAAAATTTCTTGGTCCATACGAAGTTTGATAAACGATTTTGATTAATTTATTTTTTTAATAATTTTTTATGCTTTTTAATGCACTAAATGATCTGTTTCCATAGGCTTTTAATATGAGTATTGCGGAGAAAATTTTTAATATTTGTAATAAAGAATTTTTAAATTTTTGATCTAAAAATTATTAATAATTTTTTAAATTTTTTATAAAAATTTTTTAATTTAAAATTTTTAATAAAATTATGAATTGAAAATTTTTAATAATATTTAAATCCACGTTTGAAAACGTTGGATTAACATAAAAAATGTTGCACTTCTTGATCAAATGAATTGAAGTCGATATCTAAAATTCCATCATATGGCGTTCCGTGACATGGACTTTTAAGTCCGAAGCATATCGCGGAAAATACGAGTTTGG
>WYDF02266315.1:0-18598 GCA_009867245.2 Adranes taylori
GTAAACTTTTTCCACCAAAAATTCGTTATAGTGTCTGGCCCAGGCGCGGCGAAGTTCTTTTTGCTTTTCAAAGCTCTATGTATCTCATCAACTGTTATAGGCGGACAAGTATCCTGATTTTGGGCGTGACGTTCACAAAAGGAATTGAACAACGTCATCGCCGGAGTCTCTACATGACAAGGTACCGTGTGTTCATTATTATTATTATTATTATTATTATTATTACCGTAGTGGCTAAATGTAAACCAGAAAAACAACTTCATCTTTATTACAGAAACTTTATTACTAAAACTAAAACTAGAATAATGTGAGTAATTAAAGAATAGAAAAAACACACGTCTTGTGTGTTATGCATTATAATATAAAAATAAAAGTTTAAACATATTAAAAATAAACATTCGTTTTTACATCTGAATTTTAATCATGTCTGAGATACAATTAGAATGGGCATACTAAAACGTTTGTAGAACATAAACAATTCATCATAGAGTTCAATGCGTTTTAATATATTGTAATATGAGTGTGATCTAGACTTAGTGTATTTATTTCCATAAGATCTTGACATCGCAATTAAAACATTTAATTTACTATGCATAATTCTATTAAATAAACCAAATTAAAATCTTAATTGTACGAGGGCTGCTTAAAAAATATTTGATATATGTTCACTA
This sequence comes from Adranes taylori, assembly GCA_009867245.2. Classification (NCBI taxonomy): domain Eukaryota; kingdom Metazoa; phylum Arthropoda; class Insecta; order Coleoptera; family Staphylinidae; genus Adranes; species Adranes taylori. Next base: position 672 of record WYDF02266315.1, read on the forward strand.
TTTAGTTTGACTAAACGTGTTGTTAATAAATTCTTTGCCTTCTGATCTTAATGTCTCAAAAATGTTGTATTGTATAATGGTGTAATTGTTATTCGATCAGTTGTATTTGTTATAACATATGTTTCACATATTGTTCATAAACAAATGAAAATTTCGTTAGGTTAAGCACTCAAATCCACATGCAATTATATAAATTAATCTATTTTAGAATTAATATAATTAAGAAAAATCTGGTAATACTAATACATATTATAAGATATTCTTCTAAGATTAAAACAAACTGAAAAAACCCTAATTCCTAAACTTATAATCTATCTATCTAGCGCATTTTCCGCGTCAATTCTCTTCACTTACCTTTCTATCGCATTCTATAGTTTCATTTCCAATTAACCGGCACCCTATCATTATCTATCTAGAAGAGTGTGGAGAGAACTAAACGAACCCAACCAACTAACTAACCCAAGCCAAATATATAATAAAAGCAAAAAGAAGTAATAACGAACAAGGATGGAACTAGATACAAGTTTAGTATACAAGCAAATGAAGAGAATTCCTTATATATTTCTTCTGTTCTAGACTTACTGACCAACCCACACACCATATTTTATTATAAATGCGTTTCTGTAGGATAGCTATACCTGTAATGTAGACTTTTAACGTGTTAAATATATTAGGGTTACATAAAAATTTATACTAATTCTTTATGTTAAACGTTATATATTTATAATATACCGATTTGAATAGTGTTGCTAATGCAAGTATTATCATAATTTAAGTAAACAATACTATATTTTATCAAAACATTACCTCAAACAAACTAAATTTGAATTTGGCAGAGACTTGTAGTGGTTGGTGTGGAGAGCACTGCTCACCAGCTCTCCCATTGATCGATTCTGAGAACGCAATCTCTGATCTCTGAAAAGATTTTATAATCTAATCATCGTTTGTTCATGACAAGTACTGTCCCGTGTGCGCCGAGTAGCACAATGTTTCCCCCAACACTGCGAGAGCCACCCAGGCTACAGCCCATGACAACCTACGCCAAACGTGCACCTGTTAAGTTAACCTCAAAGTATCGTGCCAATCAACTCGTTCGACTGTTCAACTCCTTTGTCTTGATTTCTTGCACTGCTATACAAGAATGAGTGGAGAATCAGTAAAACGTAAAATTTATAGTGAAAACAGGAGTTACAAAGAAAGTTGGGAGAGTGATTACGTGATTGCTAACAATAATGAAAAGTTGTAATGTTTTGTGTGTATGAACGTTGTTTCAATGCCTGAAGAATATAATGTGAGAAGACATGACTCAATAATGCATGAAAACAAGTATGCTACGTATATAGATGAAAGTCGCCGTGCGGTAGTTGCAGATTTGAAACAAAAAGCTTAAACAACAAAGCGGAATGTTTAGTAAAATGTTACACTCTCAAACGCATTCTTTGTATGCATCTTCTGCCGTGTGTCTTGAGCTAGTAAAGGCAGAAAAACCTTTTACTGATGCCAGTTTAATTAAAAAGTGTGTTATTGAAATGGCAAAAAGCTTTTGAAGATTCTAAAATGGCAGAGAAATTCGAATCAGTACAACTTTCACATCAAACCATAGAAAGTGACATGGCTGAGAAAGTAGAAAAATCGTTGTTTAGCCTGGTTAAAAAAGCTCATATTTCTCACTTTCTCTGGATGAAAGCACTGATCAAACAGATGTTAGTCAGCTCTTAATATTTGTATGTAATATGTTTACGTACTAAAGATTTCTCCAGTAAAGATGAACTATTTGATGTTTGTCCTCTTTATGGAACAACCAAAGGAAAAGACAACGACTAGGTTCTACAGAAAACATTTGACAGAATTGGAAGATTTAATAAGTGTTCAGTCATTGTAACAAATGGGGCACCATCAATGACAGGTAAACAGTCTGGATTAGTGGGTTTGTTTCGGGAGAACAGAGTACGGGAGAACAGTATACATCATGGACCTTTATGTGGAAAATCAATCAAGCAAGATCAAATCAATCAAGCAAATCTGATCAGGCAACATAAGCTGTTTTTATTGGAAACAGAGGCCGAGTATGGAAACTTGCTAACATGTAAAGTGGCTGAGTGCAGAAAAGTGCATGGAACGATTTTTTGCTGTAAAATAGGAAATCCCTGCATACCTCAATAAATATAATGTGTTCCATTTGACACATCTGAACTTGAAGTAAAGTTTAAATTTTTCATTTTTAAGACAGTTAGCTTTTCTTACAGATTTGACTAATCACCTTGAGACTAATCAACTTGAATCACCTATGGTTCTTAGTTATGCTGATGACGTAGTGTGTATGGCAAGTGAGAGAAGTGAGATGAAAGAAATTACAGAATAGATAGTAAAAAAGTATTTTCGAATAAAGGTTCTCAAGAGATTGTATGTGTAAGAGTTTTAAGATGTTAAATGCGTCACAGTGGTGAACACACGGGGGAGGAGGGGGGGGGGGCGCAACGTTTAAAACGTTAAAAATATTTCAGTCAACTGCCCCTTCAAACGCGATACGCGAGGTTTAATGTTGTTTGAGTGGTTTTTAGAAAATGGTCAAGTTTGAAGGAAAGATGATCGATGATGGACGATAGAGAAAGGCAAGAAAATGTATGAGATAGTGGTTTGTTAAGAAAGATGAGATCTGGTATAATGTGAAGGAAAATGATAGAATAAAAGCATACGAGAGATTAGGTTGGTCAGTTTTGGAAAGAGAAAATATGGCCCGCGGATTGTAAATAAGATTAGGGATAAAAAAATAAATATGGTAAGACAAGGAAGGAAAGAAACAATAAGGAAAAATAGATGTAACGAAAAATCTAAGTATATTAGAGTGGAGAAGAGCAGGCATAGATATGTACTGAGAGGTATAATTTTGAATGAAAAGAGGTTGATTGCTAAATTTCGTTGTGAGAATAATGGAAGAGGATATAGGTTTTGGATGGGAAATAACCACAGAAAATTTAGAATATGGATATGTAAGAAGGAATAAAGATTAATAAATGGTAATATAGGAGAAAATTGAGAAAGGGGGGCAAATGGTAGATTACGCGTCAAACTTAAAAGGAGGAGATACAGAGAAGATAGGATAAGAGTATTTTTAGTACATTTAAAAGTGGCGGCTACGGCCGTGAACTAAAATAATAATTCTTTGTACGGTCAATTTAAAAACAATTTAGGGGGAATGGTTGGAAATTTACCAAAAAGTTTGTCAAAATTTGTTGTCCATCAATATTCTATCCTTTTAAAATAAGACTGCAGTAGTATGAGAAATCCCGTAGTGCGCATTTAGCTGTTATAATCAGAGCTTTGCTCACATAGAAATATAATTTCCATTCGCATAGAAGTATAATATGCGATAAACTCATTTTAAGTCAACAATAATACGGTAGACTCACGATTATCCATGTTCCGGTCAACCGAGTCTCAGAGTAAACTGAGCTAGTCATTGAAAAATAAAAAATTAAAATGAAGGTCTTAATAGCGCAACAATTATGGCCAGAAGCGATGTTTATTCGTTTTATAAGCAATGTCGAGTCTTAGATGTCTCTATACTGGCTGTTGCAAGATTGAGCCATCACGGCTCTCCCTCTACTACATAGAATAGAATCGAATAAAATAGAATTTTATTCACTTTTAATATATTACAATGTCTCCGTTTGTTGTAGATATTATTAAGCACGTCATACGTACATATGTTCGGAAATATGTAAAAGGGCTCGACATTTAGAAATATAGTACAGAAAACTTTCTAAATAAAAGTGCGAGTGGAGGTAGTGGTTTCAGTCCAAAGACTTTGAAGAAGGGCGACTACGAGCAGATGCCTGAAGTTCTTCTTCTATGATTTTCACCACGTAGAGGGATGAGCAGTGCTGGCAGTGGGCCAACGCTTCAAGCTAAGGCGCCTGAGTTCCATAAGAACTTTAAAGACGGAGAGGAAACATTCACTGCAAGCGATGGATGGCAGTTTTTCCTCACTAATGAAACCATTAGTGGGGAAAAACTGTCAGCTGAGTCATCTCGGAATTCTAGTCGGAAGTTTCGGAATTTCAGTCCAAAATGGAAGAAATCGTTTTCAAAGAAGGATTGATCTCAGATCAAATTTTCAACTGAGATAAAACTGGTGTTAACTTTTGAATGCTACCTTCAAAAACCTTGTCAGTAAAATCCGAAAAAACCGCTCCTGGATTTAAAAAAAGTTAAGAGAGAGTCACATTTCTGGCTACCTGCAATGATGGTTCTTTGAAACTAAAGCTTCTGCTTATTGGAAAGTCTAAAAACCTAAGAGCCTTTAAAAATATCAAACTCAACTGTCTGCAAACAATGTACTGCAAACAAAAAAAGTGCATGAATGGATAGCACCATTTTTAGTGACTGTTTTCTTTAAAGAATTCGTTCCTGTGACTGAAGCATTTTTGAAAAAAGTGCGCCATCTCACATAGACGCCAAAAAACTGTGCAATGATGATATTAAAACTATATTTGTACCCCCTGATGTGACATCGCTTATACAACCCCTAGACCCAGGAGTTCTAGATATGATTACCGGCGAAGATGTTAATCGCAAAAATAGACAAAGGAAGCCTTAAGACTGTTAAGGAATAAGACTGTTAAGGAAGCCTTAAAGTAAGTCACATTAAAAAATGTAGCATACTGAATTGCTTTAGCGTGGGACGAGGAGAAAACTACCATAATTCAAAAGTAATGGAAAAATTTATTTAGATTTGATGGACCTCCTAAACAAGTACCAGAACAGAAATATGTGAGCGAATTAGTTCAACTAACCAATGAGCTACCTGTTGAAAATAAAATCAGAAGCGAAGACATTCGTGATTAGTGGAATGAAGATGCCCAGATGAAGATTACCGATGAGGAAATTATCGATATGGTAACAATGCTAAAGACAGTGAAGAAGACGACGATACGGACGAAATAACTCCAAATATATCACATTCCAATGGGCTGAAATTGACCGACGCCGCTCTCGCTTACGTATAGCAACAAGAAGAGTGTACACCACATAACATCCTATACCTTCAGCGTTAGAGTAATATTGCATAATCTAAGAGAGGACCGAGACTTTTTAAGAAATAATTTCATATTTCTACTTGCTTACAGGTCTGTAATTATGTTTATTTTATGTTTTTTCATTCAATAAACCAATTTTGTATATTTTCATGACTTTTTACTAAGCCTCCGTATTATCCGAGTTTTTCCGTATCCGATGTGGGCTCGGTCCAAATTACCTCGGATAATCGTGAGTCTACTGTATACGTTTTGATTTCCTCCACTATGTGGGAGTGTATATACAGCGTCGTAACAGTACACTGATAGTGTAGGTGTTATTTAATTTAATTTGCGGAAGGATGCCACTTGCCCACAGTGCCACTACTTTTAATTTAAGTTAAAATTTTAATAGCATGGCGAATGTACAGGGGTGTACACTAACCATATATTATTTTTTCTACTTTTCTACTAAATGCCTCTGCGCGCCATACACTCGTAAATAAACAAAACATGTAGTGGTTCCAATCGTATGTTTTATTGGAATAATGATAAAATATAGCTATTGAAAGATGTAATTAAATAATGATGAATGTCTATGTAATTAAGAAAGGACTAGTAAATAAATTGACACTCTAAAAATAACTGATAAGCACATGTATAGTTTATGACACTACCGCGAATAATAAGAGATACTGATAAAGTTTGGCGGCTCTAATAATCTTCTAGACTGGTTTAGGGTACCTTCTTCTTCTTCTTCTTCTTCTTTTTCTTCTTCTTCGGAGTCCTCGTAGATACGTCCACGTAGGAGACGTATTCTTGACTCGGAGGGTGCAAGCTACAGAAATGGGTAATACGGAGATTAGGAAGGTGAGAGAAGAAATAATTAGTAATCCAATTTAGACTTGACTCAAACAAAGTGCAAGCGCGAAAGAAAGGATTTGTTCTCAAAAACGATAGTAAAAACATAGACAAATGCGTAAAATAGAAATGCGTGCTGCGTGCGAGAGTAGGCTGCGTAGGATTGTAGGCAGCGAAGTACGTGATGATAGAGAAATCTGTTCGACTCAAAGAGTGCGAATTCATTCGTAACCCGTGTATGTACAATAATTCGACTAGCAGCAAGTACGAATATTGTACTGCACATTCGTGTATGATACAGCTCGACTTTGGTGAGTGCGTGCAATAGCCAAACATGGTATACGTGAAGTACATAAGAGCGTATTGTATTCAAGATTTAAAATCTAGAATGAAAATCGTGTAATAAGAGAATTGGAGTTGGTATTTAAGCGACATGCTTAAACAGAAATAATTGAACTTTTCGGTTATTTGCAACACTCCCTGTGAGCGAATAGCTGCAGTGGGTGGCGGAATTTATGACTTTCTTTTTTGACATTGTGTTTTTAGAGTAAGTAGTGTGGAAAAACCGTCTCACACTCATAGGTGCTTGGGAATGGAATCAACACTACTAAAGCCATTTTCGCAACATCGCAAGAGGATTGTGCTATTTTAATCAAAAAATCACTACAATACGTTTCATGAACACATCTTTTGCATCCGTATCATTTATTTATCAAATCAATAAACTGTTATTACATTATATTGCCTTCCGAAGGCAGATTACTAATGGTGTGTAGAAACGGGTTATTAATGAATCGTTGGTACTGTTCGAATTCTTATATGTCAGGAAAATGGTAAGAAATTTCTTCTCTTATAATTGATGCATGTTGTTTCATCATCTCAATGATATCTTCATCAACATTAAACTCATTTTCATCAATGTATGCGTTCAGCTGTGGAAATGGGGCAAGGTTCTTCCTCCCTAACTTTAGATACCATAGTTCGTGCTTCATTTTAAAAGTTGTCAATTTTTCGTGACAATGGAGGACTGTGATACCTTTTCCTTGCAACGTCAGGTTTATAGAATCTACAGATTCAAAAATGTCTTCTAAAAATGACAGGGATATAAGAAAACAGATATCGGAGAATTATGTGTGAATGTTGGGTTAGGCAAAAATTATTGAATTTCTTCACGTAATATAAAACCCTTTTCAATACTTTCCCTTTGAAAAGCCACCTTACGTGTGAGTGCAACAATTCCTATTATTAGAAAAGCAATTGAAATTATTTTTGAACCGAACTAATAGAAAAAAGCGAACAACGTTTTAACCGATTTTATATTCCCATATATTCTTTGTTCGTTTATTTTGTAACATTCAAACTTTACATATTTTCTTGTTTATTTCTTTTTGATTGTTTATTGCGTTGGCATTCGTACATGTTTCACGTTTGTTTTTAAGTCATGTACGCCATTCGCGTTTGGTTTCTTGTCGTCCTAATCGACGAATAATAATAAGTAAAGGGAAAACATGACAATGAAAATTTCTTCCTGTGATTGTTAACGGTTTAATGATGAAATATAATTGTTGTCGCAAGGATATCCTTCTTATTATTTAAGACTTGTATTTCATACACATTATATAATTTATTATTACATAATTCCTAAATAATAAATTACATAATAACATCATGCTAAAAATTGCGAAACTAAAACTGACATGAATGACAGAGCCCAAAACAAATACAGAAATAAAATACAACATTACATGTCTAAAAATAAACCACTAAACAAAACAATGACTTTAAATTTAAGAAAACCAAAATAGTGCACGTAGAAAATAAGTTAGAAAAACGATACTGATTAGGAAAAGCCTGGGATGTAAGGAGGCCGCGCCTAGTCATGTTTCTTAATAGACTCAATCGTTTCAAAGTTCTTCAGTTAAATTCTCTGAACATGTTTGTACACCATTTGGCATGAACCTTATGTTGAGCTTCACAATTAAATTTCACAGAAAATCGATCGATATGCCTAAGAAGCCTTCGATGTCTCCAGTTCACGGCATGTCACATGCACATCGACTTCAATGTTATACACCTTCCATAAGAATCATATAATGTTGCCTCAATTCACGTTCTGGTGGTCCCAGAATCCACATAGCATACATAACACGCCAATGAAGAACATCGTGGTTGTGTATGATTTTTGTCTGAATGAGCAAATTCTGCTTTTCGATCTGTGGCCTCAGTAGACCATTACACATTATTATCGGCGTATTGCACATAGCCCCCAACAGAGTAGATAAATAGAATAAAACAATCAATAAACAATCATTAGCTAATTAACCCACTGGAAAACCATAAAAAAATTAAACCAAGAATTGATAATTATTGAACCCTGTATAGAGGGATAGAAGAGGGAGATAGAGACAACTGGAGAAGACCGCGCAACGCTTACACACCCCAGTAGCCTTGTTTTCTTTTGCTGTTTCGTTCGACAATAAAAACCATTAGCGTCAAAAGGCCATTAGCGCCATTAGATTCAAAGCGATTTCTGGTTTTCTTACACGTTTTTGTTTTTTGTTTTGAAAGGATGCTTTTGGAGTTTTTGTTTACTCGCACGAACGCAAAATGAAAATAAACAATTTTATATAGATTAGGAGAGAGATACGTTTTGGTTTTTATAATATTCTCTTTTATGGCTTCTTGGCTCACGCGAGTATTTTCTTAGAGGGTTGGATAAACTCTGCGTTCATTGATTTCGTCTGACCGAAGTTTTTACAATATCCAATTTCCAACAAATAATTCTTAATGGATTTAGTGAACTTTGCGTTCGTTGCCTCGCCTGACCGAAATTTCGATGTTGTCATATTTCAACAAACACTCTTAATGGGTGCAATGAACTCTACGTTCAATGAACTCTACGTTCATTGCACCCATTACCCTCATCTGGTCGAGATATCTTAATAGATTCCTAGTTCCATGACGATTTTAATAACCTAACGGTTATTACCTGAATTTTACATTCACTTGAAGGGAGCGTGCGGTTTTTGAATATTGTCCATGTAAAAATTGCCGCCACTGTTACGTAACTGTCCTGTCTAGTTGTTGTATTGGTGGGCGAACGCGAGATCAGGCAATGCAAAATTGCTGTATAAGATCCTGCATCGCATGGATCTTATAGGTGACATCACAATATCACCAACGTCATCTCAAGCACAGACTGGAAGATTCACACATCATCCAAATAGCATTTTCATACTTAGTTCGCTATAATTTTAAGACGTTCTAACTATTTTGCATAATATTTAAATGCAAATATGGGTATTAAAGGAAAAACGATATACCTAGATATTCAGGTTTATTGACAATATTGATTTTGGTTTTTTCCTGATAAATGTTAAAATTAGCAAGCGAATTTCTATTTAAAAAATAACAAAAAAAACATTTGTTAAGTGATAAATAAGGACCCAGAAGTCCTAATTCCTTAGACATTTGGGGAAGGCGGCCTGAAGAAAATTTCGAACCCTGCCTGAAGTCAGAAGTGACAAATCGTCAGCGTAATGAAGGAAATTTTTTATGTAATTGCCCTAGGTTGAATAATACCGGCGATAAAACTGAACCCTGTGGAAGGCATACCCAGGAATATCTGACCTCAGGATACCCTCTAATAGCGATTTTTCTGATAGAAGTAAGCTATGTGATTACAAAGAAGGAACGACGGGGGAATCTTAGATCTAGCAATTTCTCTAGTAACATTTCTGAAATAACATTATCATATGCCTGTTTTATGTCCAAGAACAAACGAGAGCATAGCTGATTTTGCATTGCAGTAAAGTCATTTTAAACAGTGAAGGGATTTTCTTCCTCTTCTGAATCCAACTGTGTATAAGGGAGAATGTTGTTCTTCTCCAGCCACCAATCTAATTTGTTTTTAAGAATGAATTCATAAAATTTCCGGAAATTAAACAGATAGACCTGTAGTCTATAGTTGTGGATCCGAATTAGGTTTTAAAATTGGAAGTACTTCTAAATCCAACCAAATGCCTGTGATATCGCGAGCATCTAACAGAGACTTGTAAAAGTAAAAGTTGATAAGCCAATTTTTGAAGTTTATCGGTAGATTTGTCAACGTAGTATATAGGAAGCCATCCTTGTGTGGGTGCAGAATTTTTGGTACTTACTTAAAAAATGGGTATCAAATTCAATAGAATTATGTTCGATTTCGTAGATATTTATTGGGACAAATGAGGGAGCAACTTAGTGTAGGAGAAGATGAGAACATGCCTCTGGAAAAGAATCTGGATGGTTAGAAGAAAATTGACCTTTATTTCTCTTGAATGTCTTTTATGCATCCGATATGTTGGATTCGCTGCTCAAGCTTTCACAGAAATTTTCAAGGGATTTCTGTTTTTTGTATATCTGAAACTTTTTCGTGTACCTGCGATACAATTTTTGAGCAGTGAGTAATTTCCAAGGCAAGGATTTCTTTTGTACGCCGTATTTATCCTATTTCTCCTGGAAATTAACCATTTACATTTATCGTCCCACCATCTACAGACAGGTCGGTTATTACTTTTATGGAAAAAAGGAGAATTTTCTATTAAAGTAATATGTCCGAAATTTGACAGCTCATTGTTCTGTCGTTTCAGGTGGCAACGCTGTTATTTTTTGACGTTTGGTATCTGTCATAGTAGTCATTTTACCAAGGAGCGCTACACCATTCAACAACGAGTCAAATTGTTGAAATTAATTATAAAAATTCGTGTTCTGTTCGCCAAACTTTTCGCGAGCTATGAAACATTTACGGCCGAAATGATCGTCCAACCGAACGAACAATTCAATGAATTATCGCGAAATTCCAGCAAAGCGGTTCGGTTGCTGATCGAGCAGTACCTGTACGACGCTGAAAAGTGCGGTAAAGGGAGAATATTGCTACTGTTGCTGAAAGTGTGGCTGAAGAACCAAACCTCTCGATTCCTCGTCGTGAACAAGAAGTTGGCCTTTCAGCGACCCCAACTTGGCGATTTTTGTGACGAAACTTGGGATTGCATCTGGAGCAGTTGAAAGTGGATACACATTTTGGCCAAACAATCATTTTTAGTGATGAAGCACATTTTTGGCTTCATGACCAAACTAAATTGCTGCATTTGGGCAGATAGTGATCCATATCAATATCAAGCGTCTCCATTTCATCCGGACAAACTTACTTTTTGGTGTGGATTTTGGTAAGGCGGCATCATTGGGCTATACACCTTCCAAAACAATACTGGCCAGACGGTGACTATAAAGGGCGAGCTTTATCGGGTCATAATAACTGCCTTTTGTGGCCTCAATTGGATGACATAGACCTGGACGATAAGTGGTTCCAACAAGACGGTTCAACGTGTCACACATCGAGCATTACATTGCAAGAAAAGTTCCCAGAATGCGTTATTTCCAGAAGAGGCGATGTGGAATGGCCGCCAAGATCGTGTGATTTAACGACCTTAGACTTTTTTTGGGGGCTACGTAAGTCGCTGGTTTATGGCAAACTTATGCTGACCTTATGCAATAGTCATACAAAATTGGACCTCTCGGGTTGAGTCCTGTAAACGATGTAGCGGAGGCCATTTGAATGATATAATTTGTAAACCATAATGGTATTGATTGTACTTTAATCCGCAATAAAGATTTTGGTCACATCACAACACACAACTCTTTTTATTCAATTTTAAAGTTCAGACACGCTCAATGAAGAACCTTTCGGATTAACATAGTGAATGACGAAAAACCAGAACATTGAGGAACGATTGTTTGATGTAATGATGATTTAAATTCTTCCAGACAGTCTTTTAAAATTGAGATGGAAAAGAGAGTAATCATAGTTACTGGTGGAGGGAATATGAGCTTGACCATATTGTATGATAATTGAGAAGTGGTCCCTGCTGAAGGTATTAGGTATCCCAAGGAAATATTTATCATGTAGTTCCACAGCACAAACTTGTACGTTAATATGAGACCGGGAATTATTGTATTCTGGATGTAAAAAATTATCATTAACACCTTTATCATTGTGGCCAAGTCAAAAAAGGCAAATCAGTTTCAAGCTTTCAATCTTTCGCCAAATCCTATAAAAGAGTTTCTAAATTTCACCAAATCATATTACAGACTTAGAAAGTGTGAATAACATTAATTTTAATTGTAAAATTACGAAGAAGGAGAAAGCTGGGGAGGACTTAATTTTCATTGTAACGTTGTTCTGATATCGGTATTTTAAATTATAAAAGAGGAGTGCAATTCAATTAGAAGTAGGAAGAGAATCACACACGATAATTCTACGTAAAACTAAAATATGGCACACTAATGTCGTAAAGGATTACGTCATATGGCACGTAAGTGATAAATCCAGTAAGAGATAAATATATACACATATCTGAATGGCTTTTATATGAAAAATTAATTTAATAAATTCTTAATATTCTATAAGGATTGTTGCTTCATAAAATAAAATGTACACACACACGGATACACATGCACGCATCATAAAGAAGAGCTTGCAGAATATTAATCGGTCCAAGTATTTCGTCGGAACTTCTTATGTGACTAATACCGTATCAATTTTATGTTTCCTGTAACACGTCTATCTCTTTTCTATAATATTATACCACCCACTCATATAACATTATGATACAACATTTAACCACATACAAACATATATATTGTGCAATTGATACAAGAAGATACATGGATAATCATAAAAGAGTCATAAAATTTTATATCTATTGTTATTAAAATAGATAAAGGGTTGACCGATTCATTTTCTCATGATAAAGTTTAATACGTATTTTTTATATATTTATTTAGAGATAATAATAAATAAAAGTCTTTTCTTCATAAAAAGGATTATTTGGCAACCGGTTTCAAATAAATTAACTATTCATCATCAGGCCTTTAATCTGCGATTTAGTTATGTTTTGCTGTAATTTACATGTTAGAGTAATGAATTTTGAACGTTTCAGTGTTGGAGTAAACATTTTAATTGAATTAAAACAAAGTATTCCAAAACTCTATTTATTGCTAGAACATTTTAAATGCCTCCAGTCATGAGGAACAGTAAATGCCTATTTGACAATTGTTTCGCAGAGACATTTACCTCTTCTTCGGAAGAACTGAATAAATAGCTATATTGAAGATAAATAATTGAGTAGAGCTAACAAAGCATAGCTAGAGCATATTTTTAATGTTACTGCGACATATTACAATATCTGATTATCATACATTAGTTTTAGAAAAATTTACGATTAAAAACATTTTAAAGTAGGTAAAGCTATTAAGATGATAATAAACTTTGTTATGTAGTACTTTGTACCCGCCGAATAAATTCTGAAACTGATCAAGACGGAACCGAGTAATTAGGATTGAGTCCCTCTTTGCTTCAACATTTAAAATAGTTTTCTAAAAAAGAGTTAGGTTAAACGAGTACATTACTTCACCCAAGAAATTTTAAAATTAGTTATAAAATAACTTCGATTAATATTATCAAAAATACATTCAAATTGCAGATAATTCGTAACCCCTTTTGACAACGTCAACTGCAAAGAAAATAATTCCCTAAGAAAATACATGACTTGAATAATGGATACAAAAAGGTGCCAATTTTATGTTACCTTTGGTGAATATTTGAAAACTAATTTACATAAAATGATATATTTATGTAAATGTTATTAAAATAGTAATAAATTATGAAAAGAATTTAGAAAAATATTTCTCATTGTTAGAATAAATGACGCCTAATCAATTTCAAAAATTTTGACAGGTCACAACCGACCTGCCTGTTAATTATATCATCCCCATGTTTCCATTCACTAACAAGTATATAAATTTGCTCCAAATGTTTAGCTTTGTAACTTTTATTACAAACTTGAAGCGCTTTGAAATTCGTACGCAAATTAAAATCAAGATTGTGGTCCAATGAATTTGCAAATTGACTGTTATCATTGTCCAATTTTATAGAATTGTTCAAATACTTTGAAGTTGAAATTTCTTAACGTTAATCCCACATAAATTTCAATTTAGCTGATAAATCCCACATTGATCCATTAAAGAAGTCTTATCATTATTGTTTTTAATTCTATTCAAATTATTGGGGTTATGGGAAGCTATTTTAATGTTTTTTGAAGTCTTGGATAAATCTAGTACATTCATTGTTAAGATATGTTAAAGAAAAATATTTGCTTGTTTCTGTATTTGAGACAACATAACTTTGTGTTCAATTAGTGTCAAATTTATTGAACATTTCTAGAAAGAGTTTGATGAGAATAATACTTTCTTCAACTTCATTGTTAAGACCTATACCTCTATTGGTGTTCAACTCATTAATGAAATTGTCATGATTTTGCAAAATTATTATGGCCTTGTAAAACCTGCCAATTTGTGAGAATAGGGTACTGCTGAGGATTTATGTATCAGCGTATCGCAATAAGTCTTTTTCCGATAAATTTGAAAAGATAAATCATTTCTACTATGCTCTACCAATACGTCTAAGAACGCAATCTTATTGTTTCCAGCCAATTCATAAGTGAAATCAATATTTTTATGGAAAGAATTAAGCAATGGTATCTCCTCAACAGTCCCATCCAAAATTATTAAAATGTCATCCATATATTTTCTGTAAAACCTAACCTCAGAAAACAAATAATTCTTGGAAGTTAAGATTTTATTTTCAAAATTACGCATGAAAAATTTAGCTAAAATTGACTTAGTCCACTCCCTGTTGGAAGACCGGAAAGTTTTCCTTCTATAATGCGTTTTATGGAAGAACATGATTCATAAAATGCTTCATTTTGCGCCTTTTATACAGATATTGCATGAAGTTTTAGCAAATTACCGACATCTATAAAAAGTTTGTCAAATCCATAACAAGAATAGACCATTTTCAAATGATTTACCATAAATATACCAGGGCAATTATGAACTGGTTGTTTTAGCATACTTGTAAATATGATTTATATTGCGGGCTATATTTTATTTACACCTCAAGTAGAATGAACCCAGTCTTCGCGCTCTTCTGTGCGCAATTGAAGGCAGTCGACGAATGCTGGCTGCGGAAAACGGATTGGCTGCCTGGAGGCATCGACTCGTTAGTGACGGTGCTGCTTCGATGAGGATGACTCGTAGGCGAGGCTGACTCATTGGCGAGGTTGATTCGTTGACGGTTGATTAATCGGTGTGGTCGACTCGTCGGTGAAGATAGGTGCGTCGACCCTTTGATGCGCTTGGTACATTGATCGTGGCTTCTTCCTTTGTCGGCTTTCTCCAGGATGTTCAAAAACACGGTAAAATGGTGTGAGTGGAAGTTAGAAAATATGTAAAGGCGAGAATAAGATGTATAATAACATGAGTGCGATACGTAATAATACATCGTTGTGTGATAATATATCGTTGTAATACGTCAATTTGAATTGATAGCTGATTAGCTTGGTTTAATCTTAAAGAAGAATAAGCGACTTGTTGCATGACGCTTACTTGAATAATCCGTTCTTTACACTGCGACTATGGTCGCTGTCAAAAGTCAGGTTTGAGCGTTCAAAGAGAATTATACCGATTGAAACGTGCAAAAGGCTCACTAAAGCCAATCAGTAAAATGCCCTAAATGCGTATGTCTGAAACTGGCCTGGATATGGCCTTTTGTATGGAAATTTTTGCTGTTGCCGGCGGTAATAAGACAGCGGTTTAAGAAGGGAGAATTTTCCTCGAATAAGAAGCGTCGTTCGGTCTGTTACGGATTTTAAAGAACAATATCGCATAATATCCCTGCCAAGATTTTACGATTATATGATTGGGAGCTCTCCAATCAGATTTTACGTGCAAACGGACAACGAGCTTCAACCCCCTTCTACTGTGGACAACGACGAATCCGATGTACGTGAGAATGTTCCTTACAAACAATAGAAAAATCTAGTTATACGAAAGTAACGCACTCATAGTTCATTAAACTTATTAGAAGTTGTTGTTAAAAATACGATGGTATTGAAATCTCTCCAGACGAGGTTACGCAAAGTTCAATAAAGTCAGTAAGAGTTGTTTGTTCCAAAAATTGGAAATCGTAAAATCTCCCTCTAGACGGAGCCAATAAACGCCTTACTAAGAGTAGTTTACTCGAACTCGGAGATCGCCAAAAGCGAAATTCTATAGTAAAAAGAATTTCGCGCGAAGACCGAGGCACTTTGGGTTGGGCACCTTTGGGTTGGGTGTTGATGAATCAGTCAGTCAGTGAGTCACTGAATCGGCGTATCTTTTGATATATAGAGATTACGCTATACCTTAGTAGTCTCCGTATTTCAGTAATTTGATCGAAGTGGTGTAAAGTAATGCTCAAACAATCGATCAAAGAACTATAAAATCCTTTGTATATGTAGCAACGATTAAATGTGCGTGATGCACCGAATCCAACTAAAATTGTTCGTTCACAAAACACTTCCAAGCAAATGATTGCTTGTTTCTTTGGTTTGGCTGCACATATGGAAACCATTGCTTTAGAATTTCTAAAGAAGAATAGTTAATAGTGAATAGTATATATAATGTTTTCCAGAAGACAACATAGAAACCAATTAGAAACCCGTCGAATCATAACAATGCTTCATCATAATAATGCCAGCTCTCACACAGCTCGACTAACAATTAATTATGAGAATTGCTGTAGCCAAATTGGAAAATGCATCACAGCCTGTCAAGACAAAAGCTAGTAATTTTTTTTTCGAGGTAGAGATTTGTATCCATACCCAGACTTGTTGGTCCAGACTTATAGCTAAACAGAATGTAATTCACGGATTACTTAGCACAACCCCATATATTTTACTTCGTTGCTAAACCCTACCTGCTGTCACAATACTATAAAGTCTACTCGGGACAAACTTATTTTTTATGTCCTCATCTTTCCGTGTTTTGGAGGCAGAACAAAGCTAAGTGTACGGAAGTGGATTACAACTTTACCTGGAAGACAGTAACTAGTTTTCAAAAAAGTGAAACAATACGATAAGTTGTTAGAAACGCCTCATTTATTATCAAAATGTTTTCATAGTCCAGTTCATTTTTTTTTCAAATGATAGCAACGTAAAAGTTCAAATTTAAATCGTTCCTTAGATATAACCTATTATTGAGAAATTTTCCGTGACCACTTCAATCAAATATATATTTATAATAAATGGCTTAACAATTTCTGGGAAACAAAAGCATTATACTCCGTATAAAATAAGCGTGTATGAAACGTACTAAAATAATAATTTATAAAATTCACTTACTTATTTTTAATAAGAATTAACACAATACATTTAAACCAGATATATAATCATATCCTTTAATTTTCTGTCCACTCAAGAAACATCATTTTAAGCTACATTTAGGTAAATGTATTACCATATGGTACATGTTGAAACATGAAAATAAATAACAAATATTAAAACTAAAGACTCATATGTCAGCTGGCAAAAATATGTTAACATGTATTTCATCAACAGGTCGACTGAAACAAAAAAAAAAACCTAAATATTATTACCTGTAGTTGGTTATTATAACCTTTTTCTTATCCATCTTCTGTTGCTTGATGACTTGACGACTCATTAACAACTATTTTATTTTTATGCCATATGACGTTCGGTAGAACGAAAGAAGCATCCGTCCATCGCTAAGCTAAGAGAACAAAATTATAGCAAATCTGTTGCTTTCGTTAGTTTTATTTACTTTCCACGTAATTCCTCTATATAGAAAGATACTTTCAAATTTCTTTAAAATCTAGAAGCACTGATTGGGTTTCAAACTTCCTAATCATTCATTTCTCCAAGAGTTGCTTCAAACAAGGATTTGATATTAATTTGTCTGAAACTATGTATTTTTCTAACTTTTATGGCATTCAAAATAAAGGTATTATAATTATAATTAACTTTTCTCTTTTCTCGGCATTAAATCAATACACATTCAGATTCAGCAGAATAAAATATTTTCAATATAAAATCAATACAAACTCAATAATATCCTTTCCGTTCCCTTATTTTTTCCTGAATACTACACATAAAATTTTCACAGCGCTCCCCCCCC
>WYDF02266326.1:6504-18598 GCA_009867245.2 Adranes taylori
TTTGGTTAAATTGTTGAGAATTATCATAATTAATTAATCCATTAAGAATAGACTCAGTTTTCATAATTAATTGGTACTATTAGAGTAGACGTTATTATATTGAGTTTTACACTTGTATAATAGCAGTTGATGTAAGAATTATATTGCGACTGTATTCTCCCTAGAGGTGGCGAGGTATTTGTTTGA
The DNA here is from genome assembly GCA_009867245.2 of Adranes taylori. Taxonomy (NCBI): domain Eukaryota; kingdom Metazoa; phylum Arthropoda; class Insecta; order Coleoptera; family Staphylinidae; genus Adranes; species Adranes taylori. The sequence continues at coordinate 6,691 of WYDF02266326.1, forward strand.
GTGGTTAGGTCAATATTTTGTTAAAGTAATTATCGAAATTAGAGCTTTATTGGGGGCGGAGTTTATCTTATGAGAAGCACTTTTTTTGATCAGGAGGAATCACTGGTGTATGCGGGACAAATTTTCAGCCGTATGATTAAACTGGTAGCATCCGCAATCAAGAGATATTGCTGCACTCTTTCACTTATTCTATACTGAAAGTCCGCGGTCGATGTTCTTAGATTGTCAGCAATTGTTTATTTAGTTTTTAAATAAATAATCATACCTACGTAGGAGAGATACATCACAGATTTTTGAAATTAATGGATTCTGATTTGTGGCTGGTATGACGTACCAGTTATTGGAAAAATAGAAATTGAGTGCCTATAGGAGAGTACAGTGAGTATGTTCTGTGATGAACTTGCTTCTAGGTTTTAGTGAATGAACACTTTTTTCCGCTAAGTCACTTAGCTAAGAAGCTTTTTTCGGCTCTTAACCAAATTTATTTGGCTAAGTTATGTCTGTTTGCGACAAATAGTATTACATTGCTAACAATGGGTAAATTAGTAACTTTTGTGTTAAGTGCCCTCGTTTGGTAAAGGTCGGTGACAGGAAGACGTTAGACGGTTCTGGGAATTCTTCCGAATTCAGTCGTAATATCTGTGTGATGCATCTGAACTAGCCGCTAGAACTGACACCGGACGTTTAGTCAAGGGTCTTCAACAAATCATTTTATATTTAATTACCGTTGGGTAGCTTAAGAATGTAGTTAGCGGAGGAGCGTGTTAGGGAATTCAGGGATTTTTTCAGGTATTTCAGAGGGAGTACCAGGAATGTTATAAATTGGATATTGGGATAGGATTTTGATCTGTTAGCAATCATGTGGATACATAACATTTTACGTATTTATTAGGTCCGTTCGCGATCTATGACCTGGTCCAATAACTGCCGGACAATTCTATTTCATGTACTAGTTGTGGAAACTACTGAAGCTTCTTGACTTGTGTTATTTTCTTGTGTTATACCATTTTTTATGTGGGCTTGCGGCTGGATGAGTATGAGATATATAAGGGGATTTTAACTGTGGGTTGAGATTTTATATGTATATTAACCTGAGATTTATATGTGGACATTTTGTGGTAGAATTTTGAATTTAATGGGGTAGTAAATGATATGCGGAGTGCTAGGGCAGTAGTGTAAATTACTCATTGTACATATCATGCTACTAGAATGAGTCATAACATACATATGCTAATATTCTGTTAATTTAACAAACTTTGTTATATCTTGTATAATAGTGCATTATGTGATTTTGGATTTACCCTCTGATCATATTTAAGCTACAAATTCATGTACATCCGTTGTTTACGCTTTGTCATATCATATCTATGTAATTAGCTTCAAAATTTTAAAATATGTATATTTTAAAATTTATTATAACAGAAGTAGTAGAGTTCAGAAGGGAGGTATTTTCAAACCTTCCCTATCGCTTATACTTAGTTATTTTTTACAATAAAAGTGGTTGTTGTTATTATTAGTGATTTGGATTGGTATGCACCTCCTTCCTTTTTATCCGAGATTTAGGAGTGGATCTCTGGCGCCCATTTTAAGTAGGACGGACTCCTCATTCACGATCGAAATGGAGCCAATTAGTATCATCGACCGCAACAAATCAAGACCAGCCGCTGCCAACTAATTTCTGAATATGGCCTCCTTTCGAAAAAAGTAGTGATACAAGTTTGCCCTGTTCATTAAACTTTTCCATCATTTGCCTTATGGTTTCAAGGTTGTCTTGCGATTTTCTTTCCTGTCTTGTGTTGCGGTTATCAAATCGCAAGTGTGTCAATAAACATTTTTTTTAGCCATAGCCGCTGGCAATATTTCCTAGTCCATCGTCGCTATAAAACTCAGCAAGACATTTTCGTCTTCCATGCTGTGAACCTGCTAGATGCAGCAGACCAAGTAATGCAATTAATTATCTCCGTGTATTTTGTTTTATTGCAGTCGTACTTATCGTTGTATTTATTTGGAATCTTTAGAATATACACACACACACACATATATATATATATATATATATATATATGTATATATATATATATATATGTATATATATAAAACTTGACTCTAAATCTCCTAATAAGTACATTATTTAGCTATATCATAATAGCTAACATATATTTACACCGAATAAATATCATTATTCTAATTTGCGAGAATCTAATATTAATTGCAGAACTGAAAATTATTACCAACTTACGACGTGATCTCGTTTCGACTTATTTGCGTACTCATCAGGCAAGTGCATCTAACAGTTTCAATCTAATGGTACATTGTGCAAAAATCCCAATGGACTGGAAATTTTTTTCGTTACCGTCTTCAACCACAAGACGTGCAGTCTATAGTCGCTTGAAAGCCTGTATTTTTATCATTATACCGTTAAAACAGTTTTGTTAGTAAAAATGTTGTTAGTTATGAGTAAATAATATGTACGTACACAAAATTTATACATGCCATCATTTCTTGTACTTGTTTTACTAACAAAACTGCTTTAACGGTACAGTGATAAAAATACACGCTTTTAAGCGACTATAGACTGAACAAGGCAGTCTTGTGGTTAACACGGTAACCAAAAGTCCATTGCAATTTTTTCACAATGTACCATTAGATTGAAACTGTTACATGCACTAGCCTGATGAGTATGCAAATAAGTCGAAACGAGATCTCGTTATAAGTTGGTAACATTTTTCAATTCTGCAATTAATATTAAATTCTCACAAATTAGAATAATGAGATTTATTCGGTGTAAACATATGTAAGCTATTGTGATATAGCTAAATACTGTACTTAGGAGATTTAGAGTCTTTTGGTTGAACACTGTAACCAAAAATTTCTCCATTGTGATTTTTTCTGCACTTGCCTGATGAGTACGCAAATACGTCGAAACGAGATCTCGTCGTAAGATGGTAACATTTTTCAATTTTGCAATTAATATTAAGTATTTTATATTTCATAAAAGTACAAGAAATGATGGAATGTATACATTTTGTATACTTACATATTATATATATATATATATATATATATATATTAGTATTTACAACAACATTATTCATGATATGCTCGAAATAATACATCCAACATTGCACTGGTATATTTCCATCCACATCTCTTCCAACACACCTGGAAGATGGGAGACAATGTTCCTTTAGCGCGTAAAAAAATTTGAATTTATGATGTTAGAGGTATTATTGAACAATGTACACAAACAAATTAAGACAAGGGGATTCCCATAAATTTTTACTGTGTATATTGAACATAATCTTACTTAGAAGAGAGGAAATCCACAAAACTTTGTAGTGGGAAATTAAAAAAAGACAGGTATAAACAAATCACACTAAAATATGTAGCAAACAAACTAAAAATAAAAGAAAGTGCAAATTTGATTTTGTTATAAAATGTTACATGGGTGAGATCTATCAGGACATTTTTCTTCCGAAAGAAAGATAAAATACAATTTTCGAAATTTTCATCAAAAGCCAAGTTTTGATATGAGGGAAAAGTACGAAGAAACTCTAGGTCCCATAAGTTTTCTTAAACAGTTAAACGGGCTTCGAACCGCTCGGGTTTCGAACCGCTTCGAACCGGGTTTGGAACTGCTCGGAAGAAGAGCAAAATCAATGAAATTGGCAAAGTAAAGAAACACGTACAAAATACTAGTATTTAAATTTTTTAGTTATTAACCGATTAACTTTACATCAAGAACAATCAAATATGTAGTGGACTTGCCACCAGAACCAATGGTAGTATCAAATTCGTAGAATGTTATAAGAAAACGACCTTGTAATTAACGAATTATATTGCACCTTCTATTCCAGGAAATGTGTTATTTGATTTTTTGAATCATTCTTCTTAAAGAATGTACAAAAGAGTAGGAATTATAAAATAACAAAAGAGTTTACCAAAAATACTATTTCTGTTAACAGGAAAAATTAATAAAGTCTGCTTAAAATGACAATTTTGATAAGCTTTATAACTGAAACAAAATTTAATCTATTGAATTATTTGGAGAATTCTATAAATAGGCAAAAATGTTTGAATTATATATTTTGCAGTATCACAGTACACAATATGAAATATATTTAACACGATTGAATAAAAGGAGTGACGTATTTAGTGGTAGTTTACTGTGGTTAACGTACGTCCACTAAATACATATAAGTATTTAAGCTTAACTACATATAAATAGGTCATAACAAATATGTTAATCCCTTCCAAAATCAAATTCTAGTTAAGCTCCACCGAAGTCAGAAGCTACGTACGCTACTCATCTGAGATAGTTTAAAAACTATAATATTCCTGAAAAATTATCTCGATTTCCCATATTACTTAAGTGTAAATAGCAAAACTACAACTCATCCTTTTTTTCTCAAATGCTATAGAACGAAGAAGTTCTAATTCCCACAGTTATTTACTACAAAGTACTGAAACAAATACAGAAATTTTATTGTATAAATCTTTTATATATACAGGCATCGAAAAATCATTAAATATAATTTATTTGGAACCAGAATGTGAAACAGAAATAATATAAACGTTATAAGAAAATGAATTCATTTTACGCATATCACACGCAAGGTTGTATAAAAATACTATTCTATTATACATTTTTATAGGCCATTTTGATGATATAATATATGAACGATCAATTTAACGTGCAACGAAACTATTATGGCTTCCATTAAGTTCATATATCTGCATTTGCAAGAAAAGGAATAGCATTTCAGCAATAAATGCTTAGTCGTTAGGTATCGATTTTTTCTATACTTATTTATTTTTTATTAGATATTTTATATCGACTATAATAATTCTTCACGCTGATTTTATAATACTATTTTATGCATAGCATTGCGTTATTAGTATTGCGTGGATAGCACTGTGTTATACAGAAACGTTCACCTCATAATACTTTCCGTTATACGTAACGTTGAAAGAATTTGAAATGCTTGTTTGATGTTCGGATTGTGAAAGTAATCGTAAATAGTTAATCATAATGCACTAGTAACAGTCCTACTACAGCAAAATCCTAGAAGCATTGCATTGAAAGCGCCTTCTAAAAAATAAGTTGATCTAATACTCAATCGAATTTGACGGAAACACCAAAAGAGTGCAAAATGTAACGCTAGATCTAAAAACGAGTAGGAGTAAAATAGGTTAACGCTTTTTTTTTCAGTAATGAGCTAATAATCGTTAAGGCGTTAGATTTAAAATAATAGAAATCGTAAATAGCAGGAATCACCTGACTCGAAAACATATTCTAACTATGTATATTTATTAAAGAAAGGACACCGCTTGCTTCTCGGCAAAACACGTGATTCAATTTTGCGTATGCATAAATGTCTGTATGTTTTTCTACGCGATTGGGTTTTGTTTTGTTGACACTTCTCACATATTATTCTCACAGCGGCAGTCCTTTTAAGGTAGTTATCACTATTTGGCTTTTACTATTTTTTAAACGTAACAAATCGTATGATATGAACTGGCATTTATTATTTGATAATTAGTATTACTAAATTGCTTTATTGGAAAACCGAATATATTTCAAATGTAAATATCTTCTTAAATTATTTGTAAGAAAATAAATACAATGCTATATAAATTGCTTTGTTATCTTTTCTGTATTTTATCATTAACGTTATTTATTTAAATAATTTTGTAATATAAATTACCGTTTTCTCTCATTTACGACTTAGAACTTTTTCAGCGAGATTTAATTATTTTTTCGCCTTTTCTTATATATTTAATATATCTCTTTTTAATTTAAGTCCGATCAACATATATAGTTGAACAAACCAGTAAAAAGGGTCGTCTATTTAATTCGGTTCAAGAGGAATGGATAGCAAAAGTAAGAGTGTTTATCGCTTCGTCGCTAGAAAACGGATTTTGTAGGATGATATAGGAAGTGAAACAGATTTTAAGAGACCCGAAATGCGCTTGTTTATATCAGTATACCAGAAAAAGCCGCTGTATTTCCGCCATCGATTTGTGTTTTAAAGATTAATTTACCGAAGTCATTTTAATTTACTGAAGTAATTTAAGCAGGATGCTAATTCGCATTTCAAAAAATTCGTGAGCGGTTCCACTACCACATCTTTTATACATTGAACTGGAAGTAGCGTTTAACGATTGTCAATTAAAAACTTACTTTCAATTTATGATTAATAATCATATGATCCCCAATTACAGTTCATAAACAAATCAAACAGAGTCCCTCGTTCTCTTTTGTTATGTTCATCTTTAACAAAGGAGAACGAGAGAGTATAAAAAAATTAGTTGTTGTGCGTGCAACTAAATATGGTGCATGTCTTGGGTATATATTTATTGCCCAAAACATGCGCCATAGCATGTGCATCATTAAGTCATTTATTATAATTATTTTAATTATTAAAACATAGCAATAACATTTGCTTATTTATAAATTAGTTTGTAGCAAATTAAGCTTTGTTGTAAAGTGCGAGTTACAAGCGTACCTCAAAGTCGCAATTTTCTCAAAGTCGCAAATTCTCAGAAATTTTAAAAATTGAAAGAAAACTTTGATTTCAAGCACCTGGGCTTACGAGTTGGATAACGTATATAACGGACATAATATAACTGTAAAGCACTACTTTCAAAATCCAGTACAAGCATTGCTACAGAACTTCTGATATCAAAGCAGGATCGTAATTTGTTTGCTTTATAACAACTATACTGCTTGTTATACTTTATTTTGTTTATTTCGTAGCATTAAATATGTATAAAATATATAGCATATAATATGGCTTCGCACGCGAGTTTTCCTTGGTCTTATGAATTTGTCCGCTTTAGCATGATCTTCTGGCGTTTTAGAATTCATTTTTACCCACTATAGCTTTTGAGTCACTCTTTCTTCGTGTCCGCTTTGCGTAAAATTGAGGTCCTTCGAGGCCCTCCAAAAATTATATTGTGTACCCGCCACTGATAACAACATTTATTCAATTGCGAAAGGAGTTTATATGTGTCATATAGAGTAAAATAATTTTTCTGCTTACATGTATATATTATGATTGTTGAATGTTGGTTGCCATGGCGACAAGTTGCAAAATTTTAAGTTATTAAGGGTCGTATCTTTGAAAACATAACATCTAGACCCATGATATGCGGTATCGTTGTAAAGAAAATCGGTAGGGCTACCAAAATATAAGAAAGTATACGGGGTGTTTCTAAAAAGATTTTGAAAAAAATGTATTGCTCAAAATTGGTCAAGTATATTCAGTTGCCCACACTAACAGAATTGAGGCTGAACTTACATACGTTCCCAAGGTTCATTTTTCCAGCATTCATAGGAACCGAGATATTTAGGGTAATACATTTTTTTTCAAGGTCAAATTACTCTGGTGCTATGACGTGCGAATTTTTTAAACATGCTTAATAAAATAGTTGACACAAGAAATTTAAAAAAAAATGTTACTAAACTTTTCGAGTAAATGGACCCTAAAGTTAGTAAAGCTAATAATACCCTGTATATATGTTAAATTGTAATTTTGGAAAAAATAATTTCAAACATAGTCGATGGGATTCTATGTAGCCTATACAATAATGTTTATTCTAATTTCCTATCTTTTACCGAACCTGAGATATTTTAAAAAGTTTGTTAATCTTCAAACGTGGCAACATCGCTTCTTATACAATTTGGCAACATGGGACTTTTTTATTCGACGCATAATACCAAATTGTCTTCCAAATGTCTACCAAATTTCATCCAGATCGGCCCCATAGGAAAGGAGAAATTCCTGAACATTCTGACGTACGTACATATACATATATACTAACAGACACCGAAAAATCGACGTTTCTTTTAATTTTTTGATCAAGAAACATTTTTCTTAGAAAAAAGTTTTTATATGAAAATTTGTTCCTCATGACCCCCCTCCCCCTTGAGTTGTGTATTAACGGATTGCAATAGTTTACATACAAGTGGTTTTCATACAAGTGGTTTTTTATATTTAGTGGTTTTCTTTTATAAAATATAAAATTGGAATAATTTTAACAAGAATAAGATATTGTATCTACATTATCTGCATATATCTGCTTTGAGTTGCTTAAAAAAATTGAAAAGTAGTTTATATTGTAACGTAGCATGTTAGTTGCTGTGACTAAACTAATTATTTTAAATAAATAAATTGGAACACTGGTTAGAAACCAGTTTAAGTAAATATAATTAAATTATGTCCAGGCGCTTACGTTCACCCAGTAAATAGAGACACAGTAATGATTGAAGGGAGATAGGTTTAGCTATTGTTTGACGTTGATTTACTATTATGTTATGGGAACGCATATAGCGGTGGTAGATAAGGGTAAGGGAATTGAGCATTATATGGCTTGGCTCGTCGCTGGGGCGGAAACTTCGGCTGCTTCACTGATTTGTTTGATGAACCGTCGCACGTTACAATTGATCGTGTGAGTGGCTCCATAGAGACCATGTAACATAGAGAAAGATTCTACGGAGGTTCACGCCTATATATCCAGCTGTGTAGCATTGAATACTTTAGTACATTTTATCAACAGCGAAGCAACAGTGCTCATTTAGAAGTTGATTTTAGTTCATTTTGAAGCAACAGCGACGGCCAGCGACCACCGCCGGACGAGTGAGTACAAGTAAGCGTTTTCATATATCGCTGTACTGTTTTATTACTTGTGTTTTTAATATAGCTCTGTTTCTCTTTCCGCCTTACCTATTTCCTTTACCTCGGGAGTATATGCTACTAGCCAGTGAATGCCCTTGTAGTTACAGTCACTCTGCAAATTTAATGCCAGCGAACGCCCTGGAGTTGAGTAAGCTGTAGTGGTTTCCTGCTATATATATTGCACCGCTGGAGTGTATGTTACTAGCCAGCGAACGCCCTGGTACTTACAATCACTCTACGAACTTAATGCCAGTGAACGCCCTGGTGTTGAGTATGCTATATTGCTTTCCCGCCGTACCTATTACACCGCTAGAGTGTATTCTACTAGCCAGTGAAAGACCTGGTAGTTGCAGTCGGTAACCTAATATCGAACGCCCTGGTGTTGTGTACATTATAGTGGTTTCCTGATATCCTGTCATTCTCATATACCGCCTTAATGTGCTGAAGTAACTCCCTCACCCCGACTTCACTGTTGTATGATACTCTGCTGTTATATGCTTCCCTCATTGATACTGTTTTGTTTCATTATTGCATCGCTTTTATGTATATTGTCACGTGGCAAAATGCACTCGTTCCTGTTTAGTTTAATGTGCGAGAGCCTGAACATTAGATACTTAGAAAGTATGTGAACGAGTCAGGATGTATAGATGCGGTGAAGTGAAACGACAGAATTTGTCATCATATAAAATAAATCATATGACTGCCATATGACTGTATATAGTTTTATAAAATAAAGAACAAAGAGTCATCAAATATAAATTAAGATGGTTACGTTCGTAGAGATGTTAATTAAATTGGTTAGTAGTTTCGAAATGAGAAATGTTAGGTAAGGTAGGAAGCTTCAGTTGAGCAATGATTGTTGAAACAATAAATACATTGTCAGCATTGGTACAAAATACTAAACATATTGGTTAAGTTAGAATGTAATTGTGATTAACAAAATGTTTTGCTGACGGGAAGATACATAAAAACTATGACACAATGGCAGTAAAAGCGCAAAATATAAACAATGGTGATGAGTAGTTTTGGTTGAGTAACTAATTGAAGCAATATCAAGAGAATTAAGCTGATTAACAAACAATCAATCAATAACGATATTGAGACCAGTGAAGATGTATGATTAGGTGTAAATGTGTTAGTAACAGGTGGGCACGAATCCATGCTGGCTGACAGTAAAAACATTCAGACTTCAGGTAGAGTGGGCAATACACTAAAAACATTAAAACATTCAGACATTCAATAGTAGAGTGGACTTCACACGTAGGCAACGTAAAACACAGTAGAACATAGTAGGTTATTGAAAGTAGGAAATCCTTTTCAGAATCTGTCAGTCAGTAAATAAAGACTAATAGATATTCGTGTATTCGGGAGTAAATAAAGTAACTATGTTATGATAACAAGAGTCAAAGTAAATTGGAAGTCATAAGTTTAATTATTATCATAATGTAAAACCAATCGAAATAGAATTATTAAAGATTACTGTACATAATAAAATAATTTTGTGTAGAAGCTGCAGAAAACTGCAAGTAACTTTATTATTTATTACTTGGAAAATGTACTAATAAGTATTTACACCATTATGATTAAATTATTATTGGGTAATATTTTATTATAGGTAGCCTGTTGTTTTATTATTTTACATAGTGTAAATTTGCTTGTATTGTCTATAAAGACTATAAACAGTTTTGTTAAAGCATTAATGCTGTTTTACTAATTAGTAGTAAGTTTATTTCAGCTGCCCATTGGATCTAGTACACCCGGGCAACTCATAAGACTAGCAGCTGCCTGTGCCCTCAGTATGCCATTGAGGAGCGGAGGGACAACATTATCAGTTTCAGCGTGCGGTCTCACGTTAAAATGACTTGGCGCCCAAGGCACATTTCCGGATGAAAGTAAATTTTGTAGTAATAAGATATTTGTTTGTACCATCGGTGACAGTCGCTAAAGCTCAGCAACGCGAGTGGAAGTCTCGTCACGTCGTTAAAATATAGTTATACATAGATCTTCAATAAAAATGACATTAATCTACATTAAGAATGTCGCAAGACATTTCACCACCTAGAGTATTGCACGAATTTATTTGTAAAATATGACCCGTCCTTGAATTAACCTCATTTATGTTACCCTCAATTAACATCGTATTAACTTAGTGACAATTATTAACAAAGATTTCAAAACATAATTATAGAAAAATATTACAAGCTCGTAAGTTATAAATATAACTTCAGTAGCAACCAAGCAAACAAGTAATAAAACAATTTAATGACTGCCTCATTGAAACGACCAAAAATTGAATAACTATTTATTGTTTTGAAATTAATTACAGCTACATAGAATCTAGTTTTGTATAAACTACATTAAGTAAGATATATTACCTACATTTGATACCTTTCAATCTGCAAATAGTCTGTTCTTTGAATGAAAATTTAATTTGATGTCGTATATAACTTTATTATGTTCCAAATTATGTCACGTATAAAATTTTAATATTATAAACTTTATGACATCTATAAAATAAAAAGGTATTATTTGTGAAAATGTAATTTATTCTAACCTTATGAGTTGTAAACTATTTCGTAAAATATATTAGATTCAAATTGAATGAAGAATTTTAGGTACAATTTCAAAATAATATATTACTCATGTCGAAAGATTCTGGGAACGTAAATAAAAATAAATGTGTAGAGGTCTGCCACACCTAGTTATTTATGCTGGGCGTCAGAAGTTCTACTACATACTACATAAAGTAAAGATTTAAATATTTAGTTGGTTAAGGTGCTTTCCTATCTAAGCTACTAGCGTTCAATGAGCCAATATTCAATTTACTCAATAGACGACTAGCGTTCATTTCAAAAGATATTTAATTAGCTGCTTTGTGAAAAAAAGCATGCAGACCCGTACTGACCCCGCGGGCTACCAGGAATTTGATGATATTCTCTTCGCTAAAAATATGATTGCAAACCGAGACCTACATAAAAACCTTGCTATAACGGACCTCGTTACAAAGGACTTCAAAGATAAAACATTAACGACTCTCCTCAATAGGCGTATACTACTGACATATCGTCTGAAGATGAATAAGTGTAATTAATTTTTTTAGTTATTATATACATAACGGGTCCTCGATAACGGGTCCATTACTCGATAATGTACCCACTTCCGAAACTCGAGTCACAAAGCAAGTGATATATAATAGTGCTTACCACGTTATGACGTTTTTCACATAT